>MNAD01001624.1:2938-13078 GCA_001895945.1 Trametes pubescens
TTGACGAACTCAAAATGCGATTCACAACCGCGCCGGTCCTGCTCATGCCGGATGTCAACAAACCGTTCTACGTCGAGTCTGATGCTTCAGACTTTGCATCCGGCGCGGTGCTGCATCAACGAGACACCAATGGGGATCTTCATCCATGCGCCTATCTGTCGAAGGGGTTTTCGCCAGCAGAACGGAACTACGAGATCTACGACAAAGAACTTCTGGGCATCATTCGTGCACTACAGGAATGGCGGCATTATCTCCTAGGAGCAGCGCATCCAGTCACAGTCCTCTCGGATGACAAGAACCTAACCTATTACCGACAAGCGCAGCGACTGAACCGGCGACAAGCAAGATGGCTCCTCTTCTTGTCAGAATTCGACATCCAACTTCACCACGTACCAGGCAAGGACATGATACAATCGGACACGTTGTCACGCCGGCAAGACCTAGCACTGGACAAAACAAGTGACAACAACGATCGAATAGTACTACCGGAACAATTATTCGTGCATCTAGTGGACACCAAACTTGCGACACGGTTTCAAGCCTTCGCGGTCAAGGACCGAATATTCCAAGCGATACAGCAAGCCCTCAAGACAGGCACCCTACCACCCATCAAGTCAGCACTGTCGGACTGGAGAGAAGAGGACGGGAAGATTTTCTTCAAGAATCGATGTTACGTACCAGCCAATGAACAACTACGACGAGACCTCATCAGCCAACACCATGACACCCCTGCCATGGGTCACCCCGGAAAGTTCAAAACCTTGGAGCTACTTCAACGAACATATTGGTGGCCCGGAATGCACACCATGGTCTCGCGCTTTGTCGAAGGATGTGCGGAATGCCAGCAAAACAAGATCAACACGCACCCCACGGTACCTCCGCTACAACCCATTCCAGCTACAGATATCACGCGCCCTTTCCAACAGATCACCATTGACTACATCACCGACCTCCCAGAGTCAAAGGGCCACGATTCAATCATGGTCGTGGTAGACCATGGCCTTTCGAAGGGGGCGATATTCATACCTTGCAACAAGACCATCGACGCAATAGGAACAGCGGAACTCCTATACCGCAACGTGTATCGACGTTTCGGACTACCCAGCAAGATCATCTCCGACCGAGGACCACAATTCATATCCCACGTCACACGAGAACTAGGACGTATTCTGAAGATCACCCTCTCTCCCAGCACTGCATATCATCCGCAGACAGATGGACAAACAGAACGAGTCAATCAAGAACTAGAAGTCTACCTTCGGATCTTCTGCACCGGTTGACCGGACACGTGGGCACAACACCTGATCGACGCGGAAGTCGCACACAACCAGCGCATACATTCGGCACGCAACGTGTCCCTGTTCTACCTCATGATGGGATACAATCCAATCCTCATTCCGATCGCCTACCCTTGGACGAATGTCCCCCTCGTGCAAGAGCGACTCACGGAGCTACAGAAAGCCTGAGACGAAGCTCTAGCCGCGCACGAACTCGCACGGCAGGTCATGCAGGACAGGATCACGGGAAAGTTCACTCCATTCAAACTCGGACAGAAGGTCTGGCTCGAAGGAAAGAATCTCCGACTATCCTACGCGACACGAAAATTGGCACCCAAGCGAGAAGGCCCGTTCGAGATCATCGAGGTCCTCAGCCCACTTAATTACCGACTCAAACTCCCAGCCACATGGAGGATACACCCCATGTTCCACGCAAGCTTCTTAACGCCCTACCACGAGAACAACACGCATGGCCCCAATTACACGAGACCACCCCCGGAAGTGATCAATGAACAAGACGAGTACGAAGTCGAAGCAATCGTCGGACATCGAAAGCAACGTGGCGGAATCCGTTACCATATCAAGTGGAAAGGATACTCCAGCGGAGAAAACACATGGGAACCCGAAGATGCATTGATTCCGAATGCCCGAGAACTCCTGCAAGGATATAAGAAGGCCAAGAAACTAGCTTAGACCCAGCACCATGCTCGCCCTTTTCATCGTCTACTGCCTCTTCACCCTCGCTCTCCTCTCCATCACCCTCGCCATCATCTCTCACATCCTCCGCGAGCTCTCCAAGCAACTCCTGGAGCGCACTCTCCACTCGCGCGACGTCCCCAAAGTCAACGAATGGGGAACTTAGACCTCGCCGCCGCCATCTTCCTCAGTATCGTCTACATCCTCCTCCTCTGCTTCTTCGCCAAGACCACCCTTCGACACATCCGCATCCTCCAACACGCACTCACCTACCGCGACCCTCTCGATCCCCACACCCTCGTCACCGACACTACCGAGCATGGGGAGACAACTCTATAGCTCACCACCCCTCACACCGAGCAGTAGCGGCGACAGCGGGTTCGCCGAAAGACTGGAACCCATCGCGGAGGAACAGGCGCCAGTTGTCGAGAATCCCACGAGCGAATCTGCGTCGTCCCACTCGTCCGGCGAAATCGACTGCGAGTTCCAACTCGCGGACCCCCGCGCTGAAGCCCTATCCCTCGCCTACCTAGACTCCGTTCGAAGAGACGGCGTGTTCGCCACCCACTTCGACAACGTACTCCCCCGACACGACGAGAACCTGTGGATGCTCCTCCATCAGGAGTTCTTCACGCGACACATCCTACACGAGTTGACGACGGCCGAGTACTACCTTGAACGGGAACCTCAGGAAGTCGAGGTTGCAGCCACGGACGCGCTCGCCACGACGGCGCAGTACCTCATCAACGCGAGGACCAACCTCGACGGAATCTTCGGCAACGCCCAGAACGTGCACCTCCTTCAGCGTCTGTTCCACGAACAAGTTCCCGAGCTGGGACCTCCGCCAATCATGCCCACAGGACGCGGACCCCTCCATCGTCGTCGTCGTCGCTCCCCATCCCCGGACACCAGATCTGTAAGATCTCGCTATAGTTCGGACGAGGAGAACCGAGTCCCAACAAGGCCGGCCACACCTCATCCGAGAAATCACCGAGGTCGCAGACCGTCCGGTCCTCGTCTTCCGCTCATTGAGCGGCTCGAGTCCCTGTCTCCCGACGAAGCAGAAGAGCCCACCGGCGCCTCCTCCAGTGAGTTCTTCGACGCGGTCACGTCAGACAACTTCTGCCTCCACTGCGTTGTCATCGGCCACAACTACGACACCTGTCCAATACGCCAGTGCATGCATTGCCAGGAGACCGGGCCAGAACACAGGGAGGCAGATTGTCCGTATCGCGACGGACCCCTCCTACGCTCGCGGTCATGGTCGGGGTCTCCGATAGACCGCTACGAGCTCCTCTACCCAGACGAGGGAGACGGCGAGTCGTGAAGTCGAGGGCGACTTTGAGCCCTAGAAGGGGGATTATGTTACGACAGTCGCTACGGCGACGCGGGGATCTCGGACGTCTCGGACATGGACTATTGTTAGTACCTCGCTTATGCCTCATGTTACTGATGTGGATGGACTACGCGCGGATACGGTACGGATCCCACGAGGCCGCGCCTCGTTGTTACGACCCCTTAGGTAGCAGGCCTGCCTCCCCTGGTACGCATGGACTCGGCATGTCTCTTATGTATATAAGCGCCCTCGAAGAGCTGAGGACGCCCCTCAGCTCGACCTAGTTATCTATCACCTCTGAACCCCCTCCGACCTCGAGTCTCACCTGCCTGCTAGGCCCTTGTACCTGAACGTTACTACGACCCTAGGTGTCGTCTTAACACTGGCCGGACTGGACTCATTGCCGCTTCTATATCGAGTTCAAGATGGGAAATACTGTGTACGACCCGTGGGACGATCGTTCCAGCAAGGCCCCGGAGAATGTTGCCAAATCCCGTGCCAGTGTGCGATCCCAGTTGATCGCGTACGCGAAGAACGTCTTCCTCCATCAACACCGGACGGCCCTTTTCTCCCTCCTCATTATCGGCGACTCGTTCAGAGCCGCGCGGTGGGACAGGTCCGGCGTGATCGTCTCGAAGAAGGTCAACTACGTGAACGACCCGCAGCCCCTCTTGGACCTTATCTGTCACCTCGTTCAACTCGACCCGACACTACAAGGTTCGGACCCCACTGCGACCTTGATCAGACCGGGAACGAAGGTGTTCAGGATCATGAACGAGCTGGCTGAGCCCAACAGCGCGCACGACATGGATTACATGCTGCCAGGCACCGAGGACTACGTTTCCCCTCCCGCCCATCCTCCTCCTACCGAGTCGGCGCATGACCACTCTTCTACGCCATCTGGTTCATCCGCCGTCAGCACCTCTCAGGACGGTGTCAAGCCCTCGGCGCCGCAGCCGAAGACACGCATTCGATCGAAGCCGCCCGCTCGTACCGAAGTTCTAGCCACTGAAGACCACCCCGAAGATGTCCCGGCAGTTGTGGAAGCCCCGGACGACGATCTTCCCGATGATTACCCCAGCGAAGATATGCGCGTGTTCAGATACGTTCGAGAGAAGTTCCGAAAGTCACTCGCAGATGGCCGACCTCGTTACAAGCTCACAATCAAGGTCGGGGACAAAACCCGAGTGTTCCTCGTTGGATGGCCGGTGTTCGAGTCGACTTTGCTGTTCGGTCGTGCTACGCGAGGATACGTCGCCATCGATGCGAGCACGCGCCGATTCGTGTTCTTGAAAGACTCCTGGCGACCGTTCTACCACGGTGTCGAGCAGGAGGGCTTCTACTTGGAGAAGTTCGCCGGCGACGACAGCATCATTGTGCCTGCCATCATCTGCCACGGTGATGTGGGCAACCAGTGCGCCTTCACGGCACAATACAAAGAGCGGATGAAGAAACAGCTCGAGATCGTTCTTCGCCGCAAGCAGCGCACCAGCACCGATGCCTCCTCCACTCTCGACGGGGAGCAAGCAACTACGAGTAAGAAGCGTTCCCACCCTATCGAGGACGACTCGGAAGACGTTTTCAGCGAGAGTTGCTCGGCCGAAGACATAGACGTCTCGAATGTCAAGGGCACCCTGCGTCATCACATCCATTACCGCCTGGCGGTCAAGGACGTCTGCCTCCCTTTCGAGATGTTCAGGGATACAGAGCAACTCATCTGTCTGATGACCGACTGTATCGAGAGTACGTCTTTCATCATGTATTACTTTCAAGATCACGTATTTACAGCCTTGTCCAATAGCCCATCATCAAGTGTACATCAAGCACGGGCTCTTGCATCGCGACATCAGCGCGGGAAACGTTCTTATCCTTCCGCGTCTCGTACCCGGGCCGGAGGACGGCACAGAAGTCTTGGAATGGCGCGGAGTGTTGACGGATTGGGAGCTGGCAAAACCTTACGTCGCAGAGAGTGACGAAGAGAAGGCTAGGCAGCCAGAGCGCACAGTACGTCATCGCCCACGCATACCGTCAATTTGTCGCTCACATCATTGCAGGGGACTTGGCAGTTCATGTCTGTCGCATACATCAACTCGCAGTGGACACACCCTATCGGGATTCCCGACGAGTTGGAGTCCTTCTTCCACGTGTTGCTGTTCTGGGCTCTCCGATTCCTTCCCCACACTCTTGGTGACACAACGCAGTACGTCATGGACTACTTCGACACCTTCCGGAGTGAAGGCAGCAACAAGTACATCTGCGGCGCAGTCAAGTGCAGCGCGATCTCCGCCGGGGAGTTCGACATGCCGTCGCTCCAGTTTGTTCAGAACAGTCGCCTTCCGGGAAGTCCTCTCAACAGGCTTATCAATAAATTGCTCGAGCTTTTTAAGGCACGGTATGAGATCCTCAAGTATATGTCGAAGCAGAAGCCTTCCCCCGGTATCGACTCTAGTGGGACGATGCCTGCGCGGCCGCGCATCAAGTTGCCTACAAAGCAGCCTGCATGGCTCATCAGCCAAGACAAATCTGCCGGGCCATCATACGGCGACTCGGAACACAACGAAAACTCGCCGACTGAGAAGACCAAGAGCCGGGCGGAGCTTTTGAACACGCACATCGCGGTGTTAAACCTGTTCAACGACATACGGCTCTCAGAGGTCACCGATCCGGCCGAATGGGGCACCGTCTGGGTCGTCCAGGACCAGCTCGTCAACTACGAGCCCAGAATCATTTTGGCAAAGAACCTCGTGCCTGCGCGAACCACCGGCGCGCGAGGGAACGATTATGGGTCCAACAAACGTCCAAGGAACGCTGGATCCAACTTCGCGACTAGCGCCAGCACCGGTCAGTTGGCGGAGACGACTTAATCCTGGTCTGTCTTCAGCAACAGCGACCAAGCCCCCGCTTGATCGTGCGCTCCGAGTATCAGTCCGCAAGATCCCTGCCGTGGGAAGCACACCTGCATCGTCGTCGTGGTGAAGGCTGAGCATCACATCGTCCACTCTCCACATGGCCTTTCTCTCCTTCGGTTTGTGCACTCGCCAGCCCCTCGCCAGTTGTGCCGCCCCTCGCCGGCCCTTTCTTGCTCCTTGCATCACATCTTTCCCTCATATCTTACCGTATTTCCCGCTCCATCCCATCTCTCATTGTCATGATCCTCCATCCCTTCTCCCCACTGCACTGCTTTCCCCGCCAGGACTCGTACCATACGCTTCCATGTCGCTATTCACCCATCCATTCACCTGTACCATGCCCGTAGCCCGTCATAATCATTCTCATTATCCGCTCGTCAACTTATTACATTGGTGGTAGCCGAAGGTCGTCCTCATGGCTTGTCTGTAAGTGATATATCTCGGCCATTAGGGCTACCCTGCCCACTCTCCACCACCGTCCGAGACATGTTCTCCTTTGACTCGCGCGCGAACTCGCCCTCCCGGTCCTCGTGCTCACACGACGTTTCCTGCTCGGACATCGTGCACATCGGGTGCTCGAGCGGACCCATCGACTCCGCGAAGCGGCTCGCCGTGCTCGCGAACACGATCGAGCCGCCGCCTGCGGAGTTGTCCTCCGCGCCCGGGACAGTGTGTCACGTCCCGGGCGCGTCGCTCCTGGAAACCTGTCCGGTCTGTTGTGCGTCGAGCGCGCGCAGGTTCGCGGGGAAGCGCGAGACAAAGATCGAGGTGAGACTGCGGCGTGGACGCGGTAAGCATCCGAGCTAGGCACAGAGGTGTAAGAGGAGAGGGGTGACGTACAGGTCGGCGATATCGCCTTTGAAGGAGACTCGCTGTAAACGCGTCGCGGACTGTCAGGATGGGATTCGGGTGGTGCGGGGGCGAGAGCGAAGGCGCACCTCGACAAATTTGATGATAACGTGTTGAAGGACGTTCTAGACGAGCCTCATGATCGTCCTACACGAACGGTGCCGCCGATCAGTCGTTAATGTATACCATGCAGGTGCTGGAGCATTCCGTGTCTGTTGAGCCTCAAGATCAGCGCCCGCCCCCTGCGTCACACTGACGCCATATGACTGAGTTCAGCTCACCTGGGGGCGACGGCCAGGATATCCGTCTAGCGGATGTCATTGCGCCAACGAGGATGTGCGGCCACGAGCGCTGCGCGGGTCCATGAAAGCGCACCTTGAAGAGGTCCAGGACCACAGCGATCCCTGCCCATTTCTCGCGTTAACGTCGATAAGACGGATAAGGTGAGCAACGCGCCGTGGACCCCGCCACACGAAGGGAGTGGTTCACGGTGCTGACGACGCTTGACATCATGCAGTTCGCCGCCTGTGCCTTCGCAGTCGCTCACATCGGCATGGCGTCCGTGACCGGGGTCTTTATCCACAAGGCGCGCCTGATAGAGTGTATTCTGGGCTCACTCGGTAGCTCCAGCGTGCAGACGCATGTCTGACCGTGTCGTTTGAATCGGCAGCTGTGATCCCGCCTGTCTCTGGAGAATTTGTGACGACACATCTACGGTTGCAGGGCGATACAAGGTATGTACGAGGGCTTCATTAGGGCGCGTGCCGGTGCTGATATCGCCATGCACCTGCCCGCCGTGCCTTGTTCTCACAGTGTTCTAATATCGGCGTCGGCAAGTAGCCCTCGAACAGCCCGTTTGCGTAGTTCTTTCTGTGCCCAAATTTTGTCTACAAAAAGATGGTTAAATAAGTATCTAGCGAAGAAGGGGGGGCTCGCGTACACGTACAACACCTGCGTGTTGATGGGGATTCGTCTTCTGAACGTTGAACCCTGGAGTCTGTACGCGCGATGATGTCGCTCAGCATAGCAGCTCATTTTCCTGCACCCCATGGCCAATGGAATCACGATTCTTCACGGAACACGAAAGGCGTACCAGAAAGTTGGGAGTAGAAAGCGGACAACGGTCGCCTGGACGCGCGTCAGTCGTGACGTCGTCCTTCCCACGCCACGAGGCTCGCGACTGTGCCGCCTTGTGCCGCGCGCTAACAATCGAGTCTCTTCTTCCTCCGAATTTAATGTTCAATATTCAACCTGAGCATACCGCTGTACTGCATGCACCTACTAGCTAATTGCTCATAGCCACTGGAAACCGTAGCATCACTTGGCCCGTCCACCCATGCATGGGATGGAACACAGCAATACGCCCCGACAAGCACTGTAAGTAGTACTGCACGGTCGACGGAGAGTACAGGAAGCTGATGCATGATCGTATACAGCGGCTGCATAATCGCACTCGCCGATCGATTTAGGCCTCCATTCAAGTTCGAGTCTCCGCGCCAGGCTTGCTAGCTCTGCGGACCCGGGTGCTGCGTGCGCGCCGCACCCCAGGACCGCGGCTCGGCAGCGCGCGACCTATGATATGCAGGCGGAGATGGCCAGCGCATGGAGCCTAGATCCCTCCAACCTGAGGTCAACGACATTCGAAGGAGCCCGGACGGCCGGAAGGACGACTGCATCGTCGCACGCAGCGTACCCCGTCGTATGCACAACGGCCCGATTCCCTCCTACAGGAATAACATACCGACTGAGGGGTGATCAAGAACGCTATGGTCGCGTTTCTCGAACGTCACCCGGCGTGCTGTACGCTCCCGAGGCACCGCGGCAGCATCAACTCCCTTGGAGATGCCGGCACCCTGCGTCTGGGGTCGTGCTGTCTGGAACGAAATGAGCGACCCCAGTTCAACGATGTGTGACGAGAAAGAAGCACTCTCCACACGTACAAAAGGGCTCCCAAATCTGAGAGACGGCAGCAGCTCTGCCCCATCTTCCAACAGCCGTACCACCAACCACGGCAAGTGCGCGACTCCCCGCTCACCCTCCTCGTGCCCCCGTCCGCCGTACTGACCCGCCCGTTCCTCTGCCAGTTTTCAGCACCATGCAATTCACCACACTCACCAGCCTCGTGCTCGCCCTCACTCTCGTCCCGATCGGCGCCGTCGTAGGTAGCCCCGCCAGTCTCCAAAACCGCGCGGAGTGCTCCCTCGTATGCGTGAACGACGCGGAGTGCGTGGACTGCACCGGCGTTGCGGCGCTCGGCATCGCATGGACCTGTCTCGTCCTGGGCGTCCCGGGCGCACAAGGAGTGCGTTCCTCGCGCGATTCCCGTGAAGGTGTATCCGGCTAACCGTCAGTGGCCACAGCTATGCCTCCCGGTGGACTTGTAGGCCCGCCCAGCTGACTATCACCACGTCTGGGCCGCCGCGAGTCGCGAGACCGGCGCCCGTCGAGTCTTCCTTCCGGCCTGAAGTTTTGCAGAATCATGGCGTAGTCAATGTACTTATAGAATGAGAAGAGGAGCGGAGGGAAGAGCAGAACTCGAAGTGGGAGTGGGAGGTGAAGCTTGTAGCACGACGCTTCCGATTGTTAGGCTCTGTAAGGTTTTCATTCCCGAAGTCGATTCCCCTGAGACGGCCTCAGCACGTCGGTCCGAGGGCAGGTATGACTCGTCGCCAGTTTGTGCGACTTGCCCAGTTGTGGATCAACTTCAAATTAAGGGCCTCGGGTCAGCGGCGGAGTAACGTGAAGTGGATGCACTGGGACACTGAGTGGATGCGCGAGACGCGTACCCGGAAGCACCAACACCGTTGATGTCAATTGACGACGCTAGCAATAACCACGGCTCGGTGACCCGCGGGGTGCGGCAGATGACACTAGGGTCAGAGGGTTAGAGCACCTCAGTACGCCATGCTCTTCGCATCTCCCCCTCCCACCGAACGCGTTCCGAAGTGGCTCAACTACGTCGACGTCTGCGACGTCGTCGAGCTGCACATCAGGGCGTTGGAAGTTGAGGGCACGAACTCTGCGGAAACAACCCCATGGGTGCAAGCAATGTCTATAACCGTCTCCCAGTTGA
>MNAD01001625.1:0-49750 GCA_001895945.1 Trametes pubescens
GTCCCAGGAAGGTTTCCTTGAGGGTAGCATGGACCTGAGTGGCAGTATCGGCCTGGCCGGTCTCAACCAAGCGGGTAGCATGGCGGATGTCGGTAGGGGAGAGGAGTGATGGGCGACCACCCTTGGACTTGTGGACTCCAGGGCAGTTGGCAGAGCGAATCTTGCTGATCTGGCTTCTGCTGACACCAGTTTTGGATTGTATAAGGGAGATGGAGAGCTTCTGGTTGCAGAGATGGATGATGTTGTTGACAGTGGCATCAGAGAGTGCTGGGGGCATGGTGGTAGCAGAAGTGAAGGAGTATTCCAGCAATGATGATGTGGCATCACCTCAGTAAACATTAGATAATGTATTCCCACAGTATCATGTGACATTCACAACACGCTTGGTGAAAAACGGCCCAGTTGTTCCCTGACAAACTGCCCATTACAAAACTGTTTCCAGAAGATGTGGGTAAAGAATATATCATAACTTGGGATTTTGGTCTCCGAATTTTATGAAACAAGTACCTACGAAAAGCCAAGACATATAGCTACTAAATGCAATTTGAATCGTGACATTCCGCCCAGTCGTTGCGGAGATATTAATCAAAAGGCGCCGGATGGCCATTTCTGGAAACAGTTTTGTAAGGCACTGTAGTGTACTCGGGTGGCCTGTGCCACTTCACACCGGCGGCGAGAACACAAACAAAAGGCACTCGGATAAGGAATGCCCCTATGTATGTGCGCCTTCTACACCGCCGAGACCTGGTCCTTGAGGCGAAACGGCTGTGAATTCGTATCGTATTGTCTCCGAGTCGATGAGCTTCAAATACACGTTCGCGTCGACTCTTGTGTAGATCATACCCCGCACGCAGAGCTTACCAACCTACTTCGCATCTGCTAAGAGCCTCCCAAAGGCTATACGGAAACCGAGTGAGCATGCTAGGTTTTCTGATCTGCGACCCGAGTACCTACCTCCAGGTTGTTAACACAGACGTCCTCACTCCAAGTGCACGCCACCGTCACCCAACACAAACCCCCGCCTCCCGACAATATGGCCGCCGAATCAGCCGCACTCGTCGACATCGAGCTGGTTGAAAGTACGGGTCCTACCCACGCCACCGCCGCAGATTCCGTCTCAAACCCGCCATCCGACGAGAAAACCCATCCCCCCGCCACTTCGCCCCCGCCCGCCTCCACGACCAGCGCCAACACGTCCCCAGAGTTCCTCGCCGCCGTCTTGGAGATCGTGTCCCGCCGCGACCCACTGTTCCGCGACACGCCGCCCCGCCTTGCGCGCTTCCTGCCCCAACGCCTCGCAGAATACCTGTCGGAGGTGTGCAGCATACTGCTCCCCATCGTGAGCGTCTTAGGCTTGGTATATGGGCACATGGACTGCATCGACGGCGGCCTCACCCTGCTCCGCTTCTTCCGCCCCCACGACCCCGCACTCCGCGTCCCCCCTGGCTCGACGGCAATCTTGGGGCTCGTCGTCGGGGCGCTCTCGCTGCCCTTCTTCCTCGCAGCCGGGAGCCAGGTGAATGTGACGGACCGCCAGCGGAAGCGCGTGCAGGATGCCGACACCTTCCTCTACGGCAAGCCCCGCTGGAGCTGGGCGGGAGTGAGGCGCAGCCTCGAGGACGCGGCGTACGACGCGGTGTTCACGCTCCTCCAGGCGCTGTTCACTGGGGTCGTGGGGTGGCTCGTGCTTCGGGGCTTCCCTTTCGAGAACGCGAACGCGCTTGACCTCGCGCATACCGTTGGTGCGGTGCTGGCCTTCGACGTGGCCACTTTCCCTGCTCGGCATGTCGGATTGTACTGGTTGCTCAACTAATGGGCGTGGTCGACGAGCGCCATTGTGTCCTGGTATCGGTGGTGGCGCGAGCCTGTGTGGGTTCACGGATGGCACACGGTCACGATCCCTGGTACAATGGTTGATTGGGCCACCATTTGACCTGGCTGTTGGACTGGTATGTTCGCCACCGAGCTATGTGGCGGACTCTTACAGCCTTGTAAGGAACGACGAAGTCACATATCCTGTTACGAATGTATGAGTACGAGACGTATACAGCTCTCCGAATATCTGACCCTACCTCAATAAGTTGTGCGTGCGTCGGCGACGGTCCCCGTGTGTGATCGAACTGAGATGCGAACTCTACGCAACGCACCTCGTACGATGCACCATAATCCATGCACGTGAACCGCGAACCCACTCCCATCACGACCAGTAGTGCGCCGCGCTCCATCACCCGACAAGCTTACACATGGAACCAGCCCTCTGCCCAGGGTAAGGGCCTGGAATCACCGTCGAGAACGAGGGTGCGTCCAGGTGATAGCATTGGTGATGTTGCTCGACCGCCGAGTATGCCCTATAACCCCTGCAGCTCAATTGAACACTTCGTAAGGAGGCAACGTGAGTCCACACTTACTCCGGATAAAGGTAGCCATTGACCGGGAGAGCGAGAGGTGTAACTGAGAGGGCAGTGTTAACAGTGTTACAGCTGTACACACTGCACAGCAGTACCTAGTTGTGATCTGAACATAAGCGATATACAGGCACATACCCGGTGCATGGAAATCCTCGAGTCAGAAGCGCTCCGATCGGTACGGGGCCGGTACCGTTATCGAGCTGTCTCATCCGAATTTTGGTGCCAGTGCGCGGGCCTGGAGCGTAGATCAGCGTGTACTGTACCCCGCAATATCGCCCGTCGGGACCGCATCCCACGATGAATCATCGGGGGAACAGACGTCTATGATGTGACTCCTGCGGCTGCGGGGTCGTACATCACTTTTCGCAGCGCTTTGTAACTCGAACGCAGTGCGTGGCGTGCCTATGGCCCGGCTGCGCGGGTCGGAGGCATGGTCGTAGGGCATCTGCTCGAGTCAAAGATGGTCGTAGGTTTGTTCATGCAGGCTGTGCACTTGATGTTGGCCTTTGTGCGTGCAGGGACCTGGTCGCATAAAGGCTGCGGGGTCGAATGGGCACGACCTCATACTCGAGCCCACTCGCCCCGCAGCCATTAACGCACTACCACACACTCTGCTGCATACATCACCAACCCCGCACACACCGACAATGTCGAGCAGCTCATCATCCGGGTCCACCCTCACCTCACCATCGCTGGTCTCCGTGACCACGACTTCGAGCGCGTCCTCATCCACGCCGCTCAAGAAACCATCATCACCTCCCAAAGACTACTCCGCCGCGTTCGGCCTTCTGTCATCGCAGTATGGCGTAGGCGCCGCGAAGTCGCCAGTACAACCGGCGGCAGCACCACGAGCTGCAGCACCACGGCCGAAGGAGCAGAAGGAGCGGAAAAAGGAGAAGCGGTCGACGAGCGAGGAGGAGGCGAGGACGTCGAGCGGAACGAAGGACTTCGAGGCAGCGCACGCGGCGTTGGCGTCGAGGTTTGGGTTTGGGGGAAGCTGGCCGACACCGAAGAGGCAGACGAAGACGAAGGACACGGCGAGATGAGCAGGATTTCTCGGCTTCTGATTGGACAGGCATTACGTTATCCTCTCGTGTAATCGCCCAAAAAGGCTACTGCATTGCCATATCCGTCACACATATCCGACTGCCGATCTGAAGTTCGCGCATCTTTATTGCTCTAGCATCGTGCGGAAGGGTTACGTGTGCCAGTCATCGAAATTATCGTGCTCAGGGTCTCCGATACTACCACCGATAGAGGTGAACAGGCGGACTATCGGAGAGCGTCGCTGACGGCGAGTGCCGAGCACGGCGTCAGGCTCGAGCAGCGTTGTATCATGACTGTCACCTCTGTCGACTTCTTGCAAATGAGCAATGAAACGCGCCGTGAGGATCGGAGTCAGCCTGAAACCATAGTCAGACTACTGCAGAATGTTTCAGAGTTACACGTACGCTCTGCCGAAGACTGCGTTGACCTGTACATTTGAGGGTGTCCCGGGAATCTGTCAGGCGGTGTAAAAACATCGGTAGACACTTCGATACAAAACGAAAGACTTACACAGGCAGCAACAATATTCACCAAAGACAACGCCGCCATGACGCTATGGTGAGGGCCATGTCAGCAAACCATAACGTACCGCAGTTAGTTTTGTCAAGTACGGACACAAAGTACAGAGATCCTGCAATCGCCGACCGAGGGTTACGACCGTATAAAGCTTGTGCAAGGATTCATATACCGCGAGTGGGACGTACCATCACGAAGCAATAAGGATGCCAAAGTAGTAGGACTGCCGGACCTTTGGCGAGAGAGGTAGAAGCTCCAGGTCTTGTGCGCGGTCAAGAGAAGGCATAGTAGCTCGTACGCGATGCCGATTGAAGACACGATGATGGGGACTATATGTTTCAGTATACGGCGCCCTTCGTTCGTCATCGGTACTCACGCGTTTGTGTTCTTAATGGAGTAAGTGTCAGGGAAGCGTGGATAGGGGGAATTAGCGAGAGAGCGTACGCAAAAGCTATGAAACTGTCATCATAATCCTGAATATAGCTCTCGCATCCCCATACAGGCCAAGGGGAGAGTACTATTCGCATCTGGTATATCAGAGTCTGGCGCCCGGATGCACACAAGGTGAACATCATATGAGAACGAGCATGAGTCGACACTTACGGGTGTCATAGCGTTGGGATTAATCAGCCCGAGGAGAAATATGCATACGGCGATCCGGACGTTGCAATCCCAAAGGGCATACATGCGCGTAGCCACAAACGCTGCGTCACGTTAGCGGAGCCTCGCTTAAACGTCTGTGCGGCTCACCAGAGACGACGACATAGTTCAGCAGACCAAGTGCGACCGCGACGTAGAGAAAAGCGCCGCAGCTGCATGGATGTCAGTGCAGTACCATTGCGACCTATTTTGGACAGGCTCACCTTCCCGTTGAGAGTATGGGCCCCGAGTGCGGGGTGAAGCGTATGTTGGAGATGGCGACAAGTGTGACGTTTACAAAAAATCCATAGCGGATCAAGAAGTAGTAGATAGTGGCCAAGTTCCACTGGCCCCTCCAAAAGACCCGCACCTCCGTGGGGAATGTGAGAAGATAGTCATAGTAGAAGACACCTGTGCAAGACCCGAGTGAGCCAGGACAACAGCCGCATGATATAGGCGACGTACAGGTAGATGACAACAACGTGTAGTTTCCTTCGATGAGGCCGCCATTGATGGGAAGCAACTGACTATACCACGCAGGCGCACCATTAATCTCGAACACCGGATATAGTTTCGCGTACTACGCACCTCCAATGAACGTGCCCGCTGTCACGCATTCCGCGTGGAGATCATGAAGGACTTTTGACAGGAGTGACCCCGCGAGACCGTGGGGGCTATATACAACGAAAGTGGGCTCACACACTGCCCATGTAATCACCTGTTTACCGCATAGACTCCCGGATGACGCTCGCGCTATTGCCAATAAGAAGGCCGAAACATACGGCGAGCGGCGGATACCGTATTACATGAATGGCGACCGAAGCTTGGGCTACACCCGCCAGCGGCCATCCACTTGAGGTGATCAGCGCTGGGATAGCGTAACGTCATACGACCCGGATTTCACGAATTCGTGCATGAAACTGCGCCCCTGAGCGTCCCGAAGTGAACGCCTGGAGCCACCGAGGGACCGCAGCATTGTCGGGCTCGGGAACCTATGCTGTGGCACTGAAAGGGCCAGCGTTGGCCTGTAAGACGTGGAGTAAGCCAAACTGCGGAGTGGACTCGGTCGAACGCTTACCACCTAACAGCAGATAGACGATGGACAGAACGCGCATTAGAGATGCTAGACACTACCATGATATCTGGTCGGTGCAAAGTAGCGAAGCTCCTGATTCACAACGCGTAGCTCGGAAACCATCGTCAGTGTTCCCGCGTTACTCATGGGGCACCTACGAGAGAAGTTCGCCATAAGCTCAGCACTGAGTTCTTAGACGTGTCAGTAGAACGGCGTACCTCGATGAACACCCCGAGCTATACCGAACATCTCAGTCGCCCTTCGCACAGCAGCCAGAAGCGTTGGTGTCACCCCATGTCATTGAGCGTCCGCTACCCACGACCTCCCGAATCAATCGCAGAGGGCCGCAAGCCTATAAGTACACGTATGGGGACCTCCAGCAGCACTTACACCGAGCCCTAAAATAACTATTTAACACAACAAGCGGGAAGAAGGGAGGAATTGAAAGGAGTGCGAGAGCGTCCCATGAGGGGCGAGGACCGCGGGCGTCCTCACCGCCGCCAGAACATCCAGACGTTGATGATGTCCTAAGGGAAGAGAGGTCAGGTTCCGGCTCATGTGAGAGAAGGTCCGATGTGAGATCCGCTCACCCGTTGTGTGCCGAACACCAGGAATGCGATCAAAGGCACTGTGGTAGATAGCGTCAGTAACAAGTTTAACAGCCCCACAAAGCGCAGGACACGTACTGAGAGCGATGATAGTGTTCCCAGCAAAGAATGAAACGTTCGACAAGAACACGAACGCGCAGCTGCACAGCACGCCCACGCCGTCAGCATCGCCCGTCCGCAAGATCTGGTCCGCGTATGGCAAGAGACGTACCCAATGCCCACGATGCAGAAGAAGCTGAAGATCGAAACACGGACGATGAGCGAGAACGGGATCGCCCCCGGGTGATCGGACCCGCGAAGGGCGCGCCAGTTCTTGTACAGCACAGTGCCGACGTAGACTGAGAGGCCCATGTATGAGCAAGGCTCTGTGTGCGAACGAAAAAGTACGCACTGTCGAGCCCGACCATGACCAACAGGATGACGGCGACGCAGATAGCTGTGACGTTTCCGCTGCGGACGGACATCAGCTCTTTGGCTTAGGGTGCATCCGGACATCCGACTCACGGCGCTCCGGTCTTGATCGTGCAGTACACCAGAGTGTTCGTACGCTGGACAGTGTGCGGGTTCTTGGTCCCAACCTAAATGCCGGGTGAGCGAAGATTCCGGAGGAGTGGACTGTCTTTGCTTACCACGAGAATCGCGATCGCGAACCCAAGCCACGCTACGTATGGAGCAAGCAGCAGCTAAAGCTCGACTTTAAGCACCAATCGCGCGACAGCAGTCATATTGAAGCTACTCACGAAAGCGTTGCGCAGGACGTTGGCTTGCAAAGCCTGCTTGGTGGGTCGCAGAGCGTTGCGGAGCGTGAAGTACAGTTGTAGCACAAGGGAAAAGGTGGACATCGAGACACTGATATGCGTGTTAGCACTTCCCGAGGATACACACGAAGAGCCGACTCACAGTACGGGTGCTGCATAGATCAAACACGCTTGCGTGAGGCACAGCGGGAAATCGGGCGCGGCTGTCCTCGTCTGCTGCCCACTGAACGCTCTGCATAATTCAAGCACGTATGGGTGCCGTCCTCCGCAACCCGAAAAAGAAGTGCGACCCACAGCAGCGTGTACGATATGCAGTAAATCAACCAGGAAATGCAGAAGTTCAGCCATGTGAAGTGCCTGTACACCTTGGGCGCGAACAGTGCGGTTACGAGCACTGCGAGAAGGCCTATTGCACCCGAGAACTGCAAGGCCAGGAAGATCTTCAACTCGGCATGTTCCTGGTCCTGGGAGACGTCGGATTGGCTCCCTGTGTGACGCAGTCAAAGAAGAGCATGAGCGTAGTGCCCCGCAGATCGAGTGCATGCAGAACGTACGTGTGAGATACATCGCCGGCATTTACTCCTACACCAGGCGAGACAAGGACAACTGAAGAACGTAGAAGGCGACGCGGGTACTCGAGCAAGCTCCAGAACCAGACCAGCCGGAAGGTAAAGAACGAAGGGGGAACGAAGAAAGGCGAGCGAGCCGTGCGCTGCCGCGGGCTGCGGGGAGGGAAGACGGAGGGAGATGGGGGCGAGAAGACGACACGCGTCTGCGGGAGGGGGCTCGGGGGCCGGAGGACCTGGAGGACATGCTGGTAAGTATGGTGTCGCGGGTGGCCAAATCGGGGGTGATACCAACAGCATCAATTGATATGTCGGGATGGCCCAGCGCGTTCTCCACCTGTGGCAGGTGTGGACGAAGGATGGGCTATGCAGATGCGGTGTTGGTATGATGCCGTGATGGGTTGCAGGCGCCTGCATTTCACCGGCCGGTACGACTGCGGAGGTACATAGCTTCAATGTTTATGTTGAGCGTTTCATCTCAGCATGGTTTCGTATGCTTGTATGCTTTGCTCCTGCGACATCTATATTTTAGCTTCTGCGTCAGCTGTCTCTCCGCGCCATATTCACGGAGCCTCAACAGAAGCGCAAAAGGAAGCCATAGTATGAAATACTAGGGTCGATTGCAGGAGATGACAAATGGTGTCGTTGCGGGCGCCGTCAGGGGAACTGATTGGACCTGTCGTCAACAGCTAAGTCGGGATGTACTTCACCGCGGAATTAGAGGCGATCTGGAAGCTTATACCCGTTGATGGTGCACGAAGTTAATCTTGAGGGTACTCGGCCCAATCCGGAGTTAGGGTACGTCCTACGAGTGAGCACCTAGCATACAATACGGAAACTAGAAAATACTGTACGATACACATACTAAGAGCGGGCATTTCTCACCAGAATCAGGGGCGGGTTGACTGTATTTCCGCGCGTGAATAGAAGTCGAAGACTTGTTGTCAGGCATCCTGCCCGCAGTTGCTCAGGTGAGCCCAGAGGACGTTCGAAAAGGCATGGGGGACGGTGAGCTCCGCCCGCTGGCTGCAGTGGCAAGATGGTAGTCAGGACTCAGCAGAAGCATTGCAACAGAAGGGCTTGACTCGCCACAAGGAGATGATACACACGGTCGTACCTCGTGTGTCCCAGACGGCTCGAAAGTCTCCCATGCGACTAGGTTCCCGCATCCCGATCTAGCCTGAAGACGACCAACGGCACCAGGCCCCATATCTCCCGCATCCCCACAACCATAATCTTCATAGTCATGATCGCCGCGGCGAGTTGGCCGCCCGCTGCAGCCTCGAGCGCCCTGCTTGCAACATGCGCCTCGCTTGAGCTGCCCACCGCCATGGTATATATGGGCGCGATGACGAGCGCGAGCTTAATTGTGCTCGCGGCGTCGTGGAAAAGCGACATCACGAGTTCACCGTAGTGGGGAGGCTGTGCGGGCTGGGCGCCCGGTGGCGGGGTCCCGCCCTTGCGGATGTCGGTGTCGAAGAGGATCTGGAAGCAGAGCACCGCGAGCATTGTAGGGGAGTAGCAGATGCAGGCGCAGACGCCTCCCACGACCATCGCGGCGAAGAAGGAAGGGTAAAGTGCGTAGACGGGCTGTGCGGATACGAGCGCGAATTCGGTGCTCGCGTAGGACGCAAACGTACAGAGCACCACGAAAGATGCGATGAGGGTGCCCATCGTGAGAAATGAGGAGGAGAAGCTGAAGGGAGCGCGTGGGGGCGCGGTGGGGGCGCGGTGAGCGTTGTTCTGCACATTTCGAGGTGGCGGGGCCGCCCGCGGAGGCATTCTTGCACGTAACCTTCAAGTCGACTCCTGTGTACCATGGAGAGTATGTTAGGGCTATACATGTGTGTTATGGGCTGTAAAAGTTGGTTGGACTCACCAACACAAACGTAATTTGAAAAGGCAATGCGTGAGGAGTATGTCGATGTCTGCGTGGCGGAGAAATGGGTACCGGTGCACTTGTCGACGCTGTGGCTCCGACGCTGTCCTGCATGGACACGTACCTGGATGTATGCTCGTCTGTATGCAGTCGTTTAGCGAGAGTGCACCATGTGCTTGCAACGACGCTTGCTGGGGGCTAGCCGGCTGCGGATAGAGCAGGTGTGATCCTGGGACGCGGATAGAGTCGTTCGAGATGACGTTTTGAAACCACAATAGGCGCCCGTATCGTGTCTCTCGAGATGCCGCCCGGCGGCAACTTTGAGTTGGCTCTTCCTCACTGGTATCCGGTCAATTACTTGACACACATAGCGAGTGTGGATTCCGCAACGAAGAGCGAGGGCAAAAGCAGCGTAAACATAGCATAAGCGAGGGCATGGAATGCTCATACTACAATTTTGCGACGAACGGCAGCGATATCATAACACCTCCTACATGGCAAGCAGCCGGCCGAACCGCCGCCCACGGAGCCAGCCAACAACCAACCCAAACCTGCCCTCCGACGCATACCCTCTTGTTGGTGACCGAAATGGCGAAAAAAGATACGCCCGGGACTGGCGGCGGCTGCTCCTAGTGATCGTCGACAGAGTGCGTCTACTCCCGGGGCGCACCACGGCCAACACCCGCGAATTGTGGCCTGAACTCTCCAGGCGCACCCTCCTTCTTCCTGTAGTCGTCGCGGTCGCCGCGGGGCGCACGGTAGGCGCCATCGCCGCCGGGACCACGGACTTGCGCAGGGCGGGGGGGACGGACCGCCTTTTTGTGCGTGGAGGGGACAATCTCGCTGGGGAGGTTGAGCCTGCAGGTGTCGTCAGAAAGGGCATATTTGAGAAGGCTAATTGAGTAGACTCGAGTAACGCACCACTCGCGCAGGAAGTCAACACCCTCGGGAGTGAGGACGTAGTAGTACCACTGCCAGGAGAACTGGGTCTTCACGAGGCCCTTGGAGGTAAGGCTCTGCATGGCCTTGATGACCTCCAGGTTAGGCACATCGAGCTCCTCGTGCTTGGGGGCATTGTAGTCCTTCTTGGCGACCAACACGCCCTCTGTAGATCCCAGTAGGTTTCTGTTCAGAACACGAGTGTATACGCAAGAGACGGAGAGTACAGACCCTTGAAGAGGGACTCGTAGATGATGCGCCTGTGGGGCTTCGAAATGATCATGCTGGGCGGACGGGGGTGTTGTGGTAGGAAGCTGCGCGAATACGAACGTTCAGATAATGAATTCGGCGATGCAAGGGCAGATACTCACTGCGAGACGACTGTCGCACTTTCTCCGGCTGTAGTGCAGGTTGTTAGCTCTCTGTCCTGCCAAATGTCCCCAGGCCAAAGTTCCGTCATCCGTGTCCTCTCGCGTCCATCCAACCTCATCCACTCCTCCCATTCCCTCCAACATTCCTCCAAACCATCGCGACGGGTCGTATGAGCGGCTCAGAACACTCACATTGGCTTGAAGGGGCGGCGGGGCCTTGAGATCTGTCTTGAAGTCCGTGCGGGAGCGTTACGGTCGGTCTCGCAGGCACTCTGATTTTCGCCCGGAATGGGCGCTCGTTCGCACACGTGGCGTCACGGGACCCCGGGAGTGTGCATCCGGGGTCGTGTCGCCCGCACGCGTCGAACGCGCTTATGGGCGCCTACGCGACTTGGACTGGAAGTGACCTGCTCCTCGAACTCTGAACGCACTCGACGTGGTCATGTCTCGTCTTCCTCAGCCGTCCTCGAGATCTGGGGCAAAGTCTCCTTTCAAAACCTCCGCCTCCCCCACCCCATCTGCCCGGGCTACACCGACACCGCCCGCAAAGCCTCGTATACGAACTCAGTCTGCCGCACCCGCTCCCAGCCCGCGTCCGCAGACAACGCTGCGCTCGAAACCCAGTTTAAAGAGCCTCAAGCCTCCTCGATCGCCTACAAAATCTCCAGCTCGCAAAACTCAACCATTGCCTCCAGACGAGGATGTACCCCCAACACCTCCCCTGCCTCAATTGAGCATCCGCGAGCAGATCGCACTGAGGCGCGCGGAGGTTAAGAAAGCTACAGCGAAGCCGACAATAGTTGCGTCCGCGAGCGCAGTGTTCGACGGATTGGAGGACGCCTCACCGCATGCCTTCAACCAACCTGTAGTGGATGTCGATCTCGGGAGATGGTCCATCAAAGAGACCATCGAGCGTGGGCGTAGTTCCGGTGAGTGATCTCATACCTGTTGTACAGGCATGTCAAGCAGCGTCGTGTGACCTCGCATGGCAAATAACTTGGCATCCGGGGGTCCGCCTGTGACTGATATCTTTGGATGTTCTGAACATTTGCGTGCTGCCGGACTACATCTACGACGCGATACCCCTCGTTCTCCTTGGCGCGATTATAGGCGCATATTATACTTCCTGCTTGACATGTCTGCACACCAGCTTCGTATTTGCTGTAGCCGACGGGCGATACCTATCATTCAAGGACTTTCTTACAAGGCGCAATCAACCTATCATCTCGCGATCTTCCCTGCCTACCATCTGCACTCTTCGAAATCCACCTGGGCATCAAGTCGGAGCCACTAAAGTCGGTACCTGTCGAGCCGCCCATCACCACCGCTTCCTCTACCGACTTCCTGGGAGTGAGGCGGAAGGGCAGCGAGCATGCTCCGTCGTGGTACGAAGCTCAAGACTTGGAGATACTCAAGGCGTGGTCGAATGAGATTCTGGAGCTGCAGCCAGAACTCTCTATGTTCGGCTCGCTAAAGATTGTCGATGTAGGTTAGGTGACGATTCCGCAGTCTGCGCATATACTGATTGTCTTTATCTTTCAGCTACATAACAACAAGTTAACAACGCTCCCGGACAGCTTTGCGGATCTGACCGCGCTCACGAACGTTGATTTATCCCAGAACGAGCTCACCTCCCTCCCTACCAACTTCTGGACCCTGCCGAACATCACCCATCTCAATCTCTCGCACAATGCCCTCACTGCGCTCCCGTTCAGCGCGCCCTTTGCCAAGGAGGGCTCGAATCCTCTGGGCCGAACGCGAGACACCCGTGGGGACTTTTTCGCACAGAGCATCAGCCGTGCTACCGAGCCGCTACCACGTCTCACTGTGCTAGAGGTGTCACACAACCATCTCTCCGCCGTCTCCATCGACCACGACTCGGATGGCTCTGGATTCCCCGCGCTGCTGTCGAAACTCGACCTCTCGGAGAACCCACTGGGCAGGATCGACTCCCTGCTGCGTTCCCTGGGGCGGCTAGCGCGGCTCAAGGAACTCCGAATGCAGCGCGCCGACGTCGGCGACGAGAGTTTCCCAGTCTCCGTCTTCGCGAACTGTTCTGGCACCCTTTTCCCCGCTTTGAAGGTATTGGACCTCGAAGAGACGCACGTCACGCTCCCTGCTATAGAGGCCACTTTCATCCCGAACGTTGTTAAGCAGACTCTGCAGTTCGACGTCACGAACCAAGAACCACCCGACGGCGTTCTACGTGTGATCCTCGGGAAGAGGGTCGTTAAGGAGTCTTGGGAGATCGAGGCGGAGCGACGCGCAGCCGTCCGCCGCCGTGGCGCGGCCGCTCCTGCCGATGCCTGGAGCTTAGGACCTGCGCAGTCGACTCCGAAAGATACAGAGGCGGCCAAGGAACCCTGGGAGATCGAGGCCGAGCAGGGGCTGCTGACCGAGGGCGCCAAGCGGCGCATGCGGGCGTTGGCGACTGCCAACGCTCAGTCCCCGTCGGCTGCATCGACGTCGACAGCGGCACCCTCAAATGCGAGTCGGGAATCTACAGCTCCATTCCCCTCTCAGAAGAAACCCGTTGTGGTCCAGAAGGAGCAATGGGAGATCGATGCTGAGCAAGGTCTGCTGAGTGTGGGCGCACGTAGGCGAGCGCGCGCAGAGGCCGTGGCTGCTGCAGCTGCCGCCGCATCCAACGGCGGCCCCTCGCACGTAGCCGCGCCCAAGACCCCCTCCCCCACTGGCACCCCAGCTCCCGCACACACCCCAAGCACTGTAGCCTCCGCCCTCGCCAGCCCGCAATATTACTCCGCGACCAGCCAAACGCTCACCCTTCCCTCCTCCGCTCCACCATCCAAAGCCGCCCACGCGCGCTCCTTCTCACTTGCCTCTCCTGCCTGGGGCAAGCTCTCGACCTCAGTGTCCGAGCTCGCACTTGCGATTCCTACCCCAACGCTCCCACTCAGCGTGATCGCCCCGCAGCCACTCGCGCAGACTCTCAAGGTGCTCATCCTCACGGGCCGGCGGAACGACCCCTGCTTCAGCCTCCCAACTGCCGCCGAGGCGGGCCTCTGCCTCCCATGGCTTGAGGAGCTGAGCCTCGAGAACTGTAACCTCCCGGATAATGTGCCCGTCTCGCGCGCGGGGGAGGACGGCGCGGACGACTTTGGAGGGCGTACGAACGAGCCGCTCCTCCCGCTGCTCGCGAAGCTCTTCCCGAGCGTGCGCACGCTTGACCTGTCGTATAACGCGCTCACGTCCGCTGCGCTTACCAAGGACGCGCTCTCTGCGCTCATTCTTGCCGATACACCCGCCGAAGACGGGTCCGTGACGCGCAAGGGCCTGCGCCACCTGCGCCTGCGCGGGAACCGGCTTGGGGAGCTCGAGGGGTTCCAGGAGATTGCGGAGCGCTTTAGGGGGAACAGGGAGGTGCCGGAGTGGAAGCTTGAGGAGCTCGATCTGCGGGACAACGAGATCGGGAAGCTGCCCCCCGAGTTGGGCATGCTCCCGTTGGACGTGTTCTTGGTGGACGGCAACGTGTAAGCTTGGTTTTTGTTTTGGTCGCCTTGGATGTGAAGCTGACGAGTGTATACAGATTCCGTATACCCGCACGGCGTGTGTGGGAGAGGGAGGGCACGAAGGGGCTGTTGAGTTGGCTGAGGGGAAGGATGGAATGAGATACCCTTGTCTCCACAGTCGAGGATTATGGAAGGAATTAACAGGTATAGTTGTGGTTCGGTCGAAGGGCCATAGTGGATCGATAATCATGCATACGCATATGAGTACAATTGCAGTTCGTAAGGTCGTATACAGCGGAGCACATAAGCAGTCGGCGGGAAAGACCCCGTATACATAGCCAGCATCGACTGATGTATAAATATCAAGACCGACGCGTCGTCTCCAGTCTCCAATAAGGATACACATCTCTTCCATATTCTTCCCTCGCCGACCCGAATCTACGCAGTGGCCGTCGGCACACTCGCGACCGTGGCCGGCGCCGCCGCGACGTGCGCGGTGGGCACCGCCGCGGCGAAGCTCGTGCACGCGCCGCTGTCCGTCCAGTCGCCCGCGACACCTGCGGTGAGCACGCAGTAAGCTAAGCTTCTCGGCCGCGACGCAGGGAGAACCGCGTTACCTCCGGGGGTGTCTCCGAAGCTCCACCACTTCGCCGTCCAGAGGTGACCGTTGAAGATCACGGTGTCTCCGCCCTCGTACTGCGTGCACATGCATTAGTGTCGATGTCTAGGCTGGAGGAGGGATAGGGGGAAGGGAGAGAGGGACTTACAGCGACGTTGCTGACCCAGGCGGCAACGCCGGCGCAGCTGCCGGACTGGGCGGTCGTGGTCGGCAGTGCGGTCGTGCTGTGCGCGGTTGTGGTTGGGGGCGCGGAGGTCGGCGCGGTCGGGACTGAGCTCGTCGAAACGGTGACCGGGACGGAGGTGGAGCCACCGCCCGAACCCTGCCTGATCGCGTTCTTGATCGCTGCGTCGTACCGGTTGTTCGCTACAGGGAAGAAGATGCGGATCAGTTGGAGAGGCTCGTATGGAAGCGGAATTGTAGGGACATGGACGCACCGAAGGCCTGGGAAGCGTCCCAGAGCATGATGCCGCCGAAGGACGAGAACTGGCTGCGCGTCTCGAGCGCGATGTTCGCGAGCGTCGTTGCGTCGACGTAACCTGAGCCAGCGGCGGAGGGCGATGCGGGTGCACCGATGTAGATCTTGACGTTCTTGTTCACGGCGGTGTTCTTCGCCCAAGAGTCCCTAGAAAACGCGTGAGCAAAGGATGCCATGAGCGCAAGGGGAAAATGACATACCATTGGTCGAAGTCCCAGGCGTTCGGGTTGTTAAAGTTGGTGAGGCCACAGAAGTTGTTGTCTATACATGACGTCAGCGTTCACATTCAGTCAGAGGAGGAAGAAGGCTTACAGAACTGAACGTAAACTGCGTCGAAAGCGACCGCATTCAAGACACTTCAATCAAGTTATATGTCAGAACTAATAGCCATGTGTTCCGAGAGAATGGGCACTTACGTGCCGAGGAAGGCGTCAGGGAAGGGACACTGCGGCGCCGCAGTAACGTAGTATTGCTTGTTGGCCCCGGCGGCATGAGACCTGATCTGGTTCACGAACGCAGCGAAGTGCGTCGTTCCGCCACCCTCGATATCAAGGTCGATACTGGAAATCCTACGTTCAGCACGGTATCTTCTCAACTGGATACTCAGTTGGTACACACCCATCGAGGACTGCGCCGCCAAAAGGACGAATCGCTCCAGAGCCACCGAGGAAGGTATTCCAGATAGTGTCACCGAACGCCGCAGCCTGCTCGTCGGAGGTGAAGCTCGCAGCCCCAGTCGCGCCGCCGAGGGAGATCGTGACGATCTTGCCCTTCGACTGGCAGAACTGGATGTCGGACGCGAGGAAGCTGCAGTCGGGCATGCTCGTGCCCGGGAAGACCGGGTCGTCGACGCTGCTGCAGATCTGCACAGGCACTACTGCGTCGGTACAGTTTGAAGTGATGGGGACGTAAATGTACTGACGTTGGAAAGGTCGATGGAAGGTTCATTCCCGGCACCGAAGAATACGTTCAGGAACGCAATGGGAAACGCGTCGATCGAATCGTCCTGAAAGGCAGTTCATGAGTGTCTGGTCGTGTTTGGTTTGTGTAGCATCTGTATTACCTGGCAGTACGTCGCAATGCTCTTCTGGAAGTTCGCGGTGTCGCTGTGTGTAGCGCCATACGAGTTCTGGCCCCAGTACCTACACGAGGTTGATCGATGTAAGCGGCATGTGCCTACAAGATCAAAACATGTAATACGCACACTGCAAGCTACGATGATAGTCAGTAAGATGAAATCACATTCCGAACGAAGCGAGGGACGTACGTTGTCGGACCTGGAGTTGTCAAACGCGGAGACATGGAGGGCACCGAGGGAGAGGGCGGAGAGGATTGAGGAAAGCCAGAAGGACGCCATCTTCGACTGCCTGAAGTTGATCGAGGATGGTTGGGGAGGCGAGCTCTGGGCCTCAATGAAAAAGTACGGGGCCTTTTATCTTGCGCCTCGCGCCAGAAGGCCTGATGCGTCCCGCACCGGGAGAGCGCCGCATAATGCCAACACGCAGGAACGCGCGCGGCGAAAGCCATGAAGCTCTCTCCGTGCCGCCGAGAACCTTGACACTGGTGACCGGATGCGTCCGCATGGAAGGGCGGCCTCTGGTTGATAGAACGCCATCTGCCTGCGTCGTCGTATGTTCGGCATATTCGGTGACAGCCCTATATCGGGTGATAGGCAGCCATATCGAGCGAGCGAGGGTTTAGAAGAGGGCATGCGAAGATGCACACCATGCGGCGCGGCGGGCTTTGAACATATGGGTGTGTACATACTCGTGTTGGGGGCGGCTACGAGACAATGCCGCGTGCCATCACGTTCATCGAGGCGGCACACGATATCGCGAAGCTGCATCCCCCGCGGGATCAAGAAGCAGTTCGGAAGCCCGGTATGCAGATACGCACGGCATGCAACTGGATTGTGCTGCGCGGCTAAGTTTTCAGAAGGTCAGAAGTCGGGCACATGGGGTTCCGAGGTCTAGGATTAGTCGCCGGCGTGCCGTTCCATCGCGGCACGCACGCGCTGGAAGATATGTAGAGCACATCTTTGCGGGGCGGGATTCATCTCGTCTCTGACTCCTGAGAGACGGGGCGGTGAGTGGCCGGCCTGTGCGTGGAGCTGTGGGGACTGGACGCACGGAAACGAACCGAGGCCGGTCGAGGAAATCGTCGCCGTGGCAGAAAAACGTTGTCAAAGAATGCAGTGCATGCTGTTATCACCTCGGTGCCATGTCGCACATGTGGACTCCCGCCTTCGCACTGGCAGGTCGCAGTACGATGGAAATGGCAGAGATCAGCTGGCCAGTCCGCTGACAAGAGCTAAACACTGTTGAGCACCAGAACGGGGCCTGAGCTTGTCGTCGTCAAGTAGGAAAGTGCCGTGCCCAGGTTAGGCGCCAAAGTGCGTCTACTACCACCCGGCACTCCGCCACGGGGGTGATCGCTTCATCTGTCCCCGGCCGTCCCGAACGTCACACCTCAGAAAAGAATCCTCAGCCAAGACGGGGACGGAGCTTTTTGCAAATGCGAAAACAAACGTCCGCGGCGGCGGCGGCGCCCCCTTGAAGATCTGTGCCCATGCCATGAGGCGTGGATTATTCATTCTGCAGAAGTCGGCGCCCATATGTACCGCACAACAATTTGTCTGCGATCAACAATTCAGGGTGAACGCTCATCAGTACAGCAGTCTGTCTGGCATCAGAGTCGAGGCCTTGACAGTTGCCTCCCATGCACCTCAACAGAGCTCCGGGTCCGAGGCACCCGGCTCGACGGGAACGATTAAATTCAGCAGGCACCGTTGTCCGCCCAGACGCCCGCAGGGCCTGCGGGGTTGCGGGGTGAGCCAATTATACGTCAGGAACGCGCGGAATGGTCGAGAACGCACCTCCAGGAACGTCGTTGTAGCTCCACCATTTCGCCGTCCACAGGTGGCCGCTGGCAAGCAAGCCGAGCGTGAGAAGCGAGCACAAGACGGACGGAGTACTGCACACTTACTTATACGACACCTTGTTGCCGCCGACGTACTGCGATGACGTTCCATTAGCATACACGCGTGGTTGCGTTGGGAGAAGGCGGGGTACGTACGGCAACGGCGGTCTTCCAAGAGTCGATACTCGAGCACGCGCCACTGGTGGCCGTAGGCGCAGCAGACGAAGTCGTAGAGCTGCTGCGCGATGTGGGAGAAGAAGACGTGCGAGAGGTGCTGGTCGCACGGGATGTGGACGACGACCGCGAGGTGCTCGTGGATGCTCTGGTGCTCGTGGAGGAAGCCCGAGAGCTTGTTGAGGAGGCTCGAGTGCTGGTGGAGCTCTGAGACGTAGACGACCGGGATGTGGTAGAGGATGTCCGAGTAGAAGTTGAAGACCGAGAAGTAGCGGTCGAGCTCCGTGACGTGTTAGAAGAGCTCCGCGACGTCGACGTGCTTGACGACGAGGAGCGCGTGGACGAAGCAGACGTGCTCGAGGCACGCGAGGTCGAGGTCGACGCACGTGTGGAGGACGAGGAGCTGCTCGAGCTGGATCCTCCAGTACCGACGCGGAGTGCGTTCTTGATCTGCGTGTCATAGCGGTTGTTCGCTAAACGTGCGTTATGGCAAGTCAGCGATGCCTCAGTGACAGGGACGCCTCCAACGCACCGTATGCCTGCGAAGCATCCCAGAGCATGACTCCGCCGAACGATGAGTACTGGCTACGGGTCTCCAGCGCAATATTCGCGAGGGTCGAGGCATCGACGTAACCTGCGCCCGCTGCGGTCGAAGACGCTGGAGCTCCGATGTAGACCTTCACGTTCGAGTTCACCGCCACGGTCTTCGCCCACGTATCCCTGATACACAGTTCAGTGGACTGTGGACAACTGGAGACGGCGGCACCCACCATGAGGCGAAGTCCCAAGCCCAGATGTTGTCGTAGTTCTGCAGGCCACACCAGTTGTTGTCTGAGGTGGACGTCAGCATCGCGTCTAGCACAGGTGGTATCATGATAGCCTCACAGAACTGCACATAAACGGCATCAAAGGCGACCTCGTTCAGAACCCTGCGCACAGATCAGCATCTGCCAGATATCCGTAGAGACGATATGGCTTACGTTCCAAGGTACGCATCCGGGTACGGGCACTGCGGCGCAGCAGTGACATAGTACTGCTTGCTAGCACCGCTGGCAAGTGTCCGGATACGGTTGATAAAAGAGTCGAAGTAGACAGTCGAGCCGCCCTCGATATCGAGATCGATGCTGCACGTCCCGATGAGCCCAATGACCACTTCGTGGCCGATACCAAGACTTACCCATCCAATATGGCGTCGCCAAACGGACGGATATCACTCGTGCCACCCAGGAAGAGGTTCCAGATCGTGTCTCCGAACGCCTTCGCCTGCGCCGCAGACGAGAAGCTGGCCGCACCCGTCGCGCCGCCGAGCGAGAGGGTCACGATCTTGCCGCGCGACTGGCAGTACTCGATCTGGGAGGCGAGGAACGTGCACTTCGCGAGGGAGGTCCCGGTGAAGACGCCGTCGTCATCGACGTTACAGATCTGGGTCGGGCACGAGTATGTCAGTCGAGGTAGCACGTAAACTCAAAGTGAAGGAAGGCGGCGTACGTTGGCGATGTTGATACTGGGGTATCCGCCCGTGTCAGAGAACACGTTCAAAAACGCGATGGGGATCGCATCGATACTGTCGTCCTGAAGGAATGGCAGTTATGATTAGGTCACGTCCGTTAGAAGCCACGGTCCCGTCTGACTCACCTGGCAGTAGAATCCGATTTGTTGCTGCCAGTTCGCGCTATCGCTCAGGTGAGTTGCACCGTAGGAGTTCTGACCCCAGTATCTAGATGTAAGTCGTTAAAGGGGCCGACATCTACGTCTAGGCGGGCATCTCACACAGCGAGCTGCGGATGTAGAGCGTCAGATCGGTGAAGTGGCCGAAGTCTATCAGTGAAAGCACGTACGTTGTCTGACCGCGAGTTGTCGAATGCGGCGGCTTGAACCGCGCCCAAGCACAGGATGGAGAAAGCCGACGCGAGCCTGAAGGGTGCCATCTCGTGCAGCGAGGCAGATTTCCAAGGAGACTCCTCCATCCCCGGCGAGATTTCTGTGCGCTTTTATCCCAGCGCGGCCGAGACGGCTACGTCGGTGCCGCGCTCGCGAGAGCGCAACGGAATGCAGGTCGACAGGCACTTGCGTAGAGCGGGAAGAGAATGCTCTCCGTGCGCGGATGCTCGCCACATTATTGGGGTGGCACTGCGCAAGCCTCCTGCGGCTGAACTTCCTGGTTGTGTGTACGATTTTTGAAGCTCCACCTGCAATGTAGGTGGTGGGATGAGCGTATGCGGTCTGCATCACACGAAACTGGTTCTCCATGAGACAGGATGTACGCAGAAATAAGTGATGTACGCTTACCAGAGGTCGCCCGCAAAGGTCGTACACCAGGTTCGGCATATCTTCACTGGGCATGTGCGGAAGCGTTTGTTACCCTCCGGCCACTTGCGTACTTGCCGTAGACATCGCGACGCTCGCAAGAACCTCGGTTTTCAGGCACATCCGCGCTGCCCTAGAATGTAGCAGATGCGTGGCCGCAGACAAGACTACAGTTTCGGGCGCTGTGCCTGGCTTCGAGTGTCTCTTACGCGTGGATGTTGTGTTGGCCTGGGTTTTGACGCCTTGAGATGCACTTCATTCTCCGATACCTTGCGGGCAAACCGGGCACGACTTGGCCGCCAGCCTACGCGCTGCGCATGCCGGTCTCGATACGTGATTACACTCACCATACCTTGCCGCTGAGACAAATGTCGTCATTGTTAGACGATATTTATCGCCTGCAGTTAATAACGCTCTGCATTCTTGTCTCCTAGTCGCCGGGTGAATGGATGTCTTGATGTGCTGGACATCCTGACTTGATGTTATCACCAGTCTAGATGTCCAGTGCCCGGTGTAGGCAGCATGGTGAAAAATATTCAAATTCTAAGAAGCTACCTCTGCCGGGAGAGGTGAGTAGCTTTCCGAATCCAAGCAAAGAAGACGCATGAACTTACCTGATGACGTCACTTTACCGTCCTATCGCCTATCGCACACGCTTCCAGCGAGAGACGTCCGTGAAGGCGAACTTAAAGGTTGAGAAGCATCTCACTCGTCTTCTGCAGACGCAAGCGCTGGTCACCATTCCGAATTCCAGCTGTCCAGGGCGTTCGAAACTATATGAAACACGCCCTTCTTTCCGAAGAACTCTCAGATATGCAACTGTTTGGACGACGAGCGGTCAGCTGAACGCACGCAACGCTGCGCATAAGAGAGCTCTCTCACCTCGTTTTCCTTGGGCGTACATGAATGGAATGACTAACTCCACGCAAGTACGTACGCCGCTGTCGGAGACGGGATGCCAACTGTCCAGCGTGTGCATCTATAGCCCAAAGATAATCTATTCCGAATTGAAGAGAGCTCAGCAAGGGAAAGCGACACGACACATGAGATGTAGAAGGGAAGCACACGTAAGCCCCGCAGCAGCAATTCGGAATTCACCACTTGCCCATGCCCCACGGGTTATACGCGACCCCACGCATGTTCCACTGTCCTTCGCGCGCTTGCACGTCCCCGTGCTCGTCGGAGGCCCGACTATACACGACGCCGGACTCGGGGACGTGTTCGAGGAGGGCCTCCCAGAGCGTCCAGCTCCACTTGCCCTCCTGATAGGTGATGCGGGCTTCGTGCCAGGTCTTGCCGTCGTCAATTGTCACCTCGACCTTCGCGACTTGAACGTCGCCGCGGCAAATTGCGTAGCCCTTCACTAGAATGGAGTCGGAATCTTTGCGTGTCACCGAGCCGATGACGGAGTTAAGAGGAAGTGTGGTCAGCGAGGGGAACTTGGACCAGACAGGCGCGGCTTTCTCCTTCGTGTCGACCTGAGAGAGATGTCAGAGAGAGTTAGCGTCGTTCATGCCGGAAGCTACGTTTGTTCGCGCACCTCCGCAGGTAGTACTTTGTAGTCCCGCTGCTGATAGAAGTTCGGGGACTCGTCCGGCGAGAGGTAGATGGTGTCTACCCATTTGACCCATCGAGCCCCGAGATACCCGGGGACGATGACTCGCAAGGGCCAGCCATGGTCTGATGAGAGAGGCTGATTGTTCATCTGGTTCGAAAGCTGTGAACCATACTCAAGATGTCTCAGTTCAAGAGTGAACTTACATCGTAGGCGAGGAGCACGTCCTCTTCCATCGCCTTCGAGAGCGGAATGGACGCCCCATAATCTTTGTCGTCTTGACAGGGGGTAACGTGCGACGTGAAACAGACATGCCAGCCATTCAGAGCTTGGACGTCCAAGCCGACATCCTGCAGCACATCGCGAAGTCGGACGCCCGCCCAGCGCGCGTTACCGATGACGCCGTCGTCCCAGAGAACGCCGTGCACTTTCTTGACTTGGTCCATCTCCTTTCGCCTGTTGCCCGCACACTATAAGGTAATCAGTCGTATTTTGAATTGCAACCGACGCGTAGATGGTCTTACCTGTAAGGCGGCAACTACTTCGGCGCGAGGAAACCTTTGGCGGAGCTGCTTGGCGGTGAATGTGCGTGACCCCTGAGGGCTTTCCACACGAATTTCGAAGGTTGCATCGTCGTACTCGAGCACAGGCCCGTGGTTTCGGCAATAGATGAGATCCTCTGGTGTGATAGGGAATTCGACGAGAGCGGCCGCAGTAGGCTCAGCGTTGTATGGCTGATCCGCGCGCACGACGAGTAAGGTAGAGTGCGAAACTTCTTGAGAGTAATCCATGGTTGTCGTGATCGGATGGTCAAGAGAGTGAGCGATATATATGCGCGCTGAGAAACGAACCCGTTCAAGAAGGCTGTCCTCATGTATGTCGCCTGTACGGCAGCTCGCGAGGGGCACGAATGTGTGTCCACGCGCGGTTACATAACGGTGGCTTCAAGTGGAACCAGGTGATTCAATTTGTCCAATCGCTCACCCGTGTCGTCCACAGTCCTCCATGCATACTTAGCATACCCGCCGACGAGCCAGGATCAGATACTGAGGGCCTTCGAGAACCGAGAGCATAACCATCGAGGACCTCGCCGGCGGGAAGATCTCAGAGCGACAGAAGCTTGGCAATTCGGAATTGGGGAGACGCGACGCTGCGCAGAAAGCCTTCTAAACACAAAGTGGTGTGGTTCTCGATGTCCAGGCGCACACGAGTCCTGAATGAAGAGAACCCGAAGGGGCGACATGGTCATGGTAATGAGGAAGAGTCAAGGAAGAGTTGCGAGAGTTTCTTGGAGGCTGGACGGCCGAAGGCTGGTCCTTTGTAGCATTTGTGTGATAAGGGGGTTATGTGTCACATATCTCGATAAATAACTGCTGCGCGATACTTATCGCGTGCCTCCGCCTCAGAGTCCTTGCCGTCCGCATACGGAGTCGCATCGGCAGCAGACATTCTTGAGGCACACGATATCGACACGGCAGCCACCACTCCTTCATCTACTACACACCACTGCCGTTCTCTCCTTATCACACACCGCCGACTCCGCCAGCATATAACGCGCGAACAACATGTTCGGCAGGGTGTTTCACTACGCAGTAGACGCCGCATTGGTGTCCACGGTCCTGGCGGGCGTGAGACGGTCGAGTGGGTTCACGTACGTCCATCTACTGGCATGATCTGCTATTGAATCGATTAGCTGACTTGCCACACAGGGTGGAGACGGATAAGATCTCCGAGCCTAGTCTGCGCTCGGTCGCGGAACGATACCTCGGCTTCGGGGAGACCGTGTTCGACATGATCCAGGGCACAGTCGTGAACAGCGACTACTTCAAGCGGGATTCCAAGCGGTGATGATAGAGGGCTCTGCGGGGTCGCAGGCTGGATCGGTTGGATTATATCGCGTTATGTATGTGGGTTATGTTATTCTCCCCTCTCCGTGCACTGTCCACCCGTGCGCATGATTGTCTGCCAATGATACGAGGACCGACTGCGAAGTACTGACTTTTCAGGTTCATACATTCGCTAGACTATGCATCATATAGGAGTGAGCAGTCAGCCTCCCTCAAGTTGCCGATACGCTGAGCGTCATGAGTCTCAAGCTGTCTTAAGCCCTTGCCATCATCTCTGATGCTGGGTTGACCAACTGCGCGTCCTCACGGCACCCGGCACAGGGTGCGGATGAGACCATCTTCATAATACTTTCACTCACGGGCGCTATACAGTACGTGCACCCTCGTACCACTGGCGCTATAGGAAGATATCAGATCATGCGAGGAATCCGTCGAAGCGATTCTCATCGAAATCCTTATATTCAGCCAGGTTCGTCAATTCCACCCAACGCGCTACCATCCATCGGCGAGCGCCCCTCACACCTGCCTTGCCATGTCTACCGTTTCCAGTGAACCCCAGGTCGTCACCAAACTCCTCGAGGTCTCGACCGGCGCCAAGCTCTACACAGAGCATTGGCATCTTGCCGCTGCAGCCCAACCTGCACAGACTATCGTCTGCATCCACGGTCTAGGAGGCAGCTCCGCCTTCTTTTACCCCATTGTCAAGCCGCTCCTGTCGTCCTTCCCAGATGCCCATATTCTCGCCTACGACCGTGCCGGTTCCGGTCTTTCCCCTCTCCCTGACTACGGCGGCGTCCCCCTGTCGCTTTCGCACATGCTCGCGGACCTAGATGCGCTCCTTGCCGTGGAGACACCCACCGGACCCCTCGTCATTGCCGCGCACAGCGCAGGGACCATCCTCGCCACGCGTTGGCTCCTCAAGGCGTCCCCTGCGGTTCAGCGCGTCACTCGCGTCATCTTCATCGGTGGTCCCCCCGAGTCCCCAGTCCCACCCAAGCAATCTGAGATGCGCCTACAGATGGCGGGAATCCTCGAAACCGCCGGGACGCCCCTTCGTCACGGACAGCACACTCCCGTTGGTCCTTGGGAAGACGTCCATGGCTTCCCGCCCGCTCGCGGTGGCCACGGTCCGCGCCATCACGCTGACCCAGGACGGCGCGTCGTTTGGTGCTGCGATCCGCGCGTTTGACCGGGACATTGGTGCGGGGGGTGCGAAGATAGACTGGGAGGCACTTCAGACGAAGTTCAAGGTGCTTGTGATCTGCGGCGACGAGGATCTCCTGGCCAAGCCGAGCGACCTGGCCCGCTACCTGGACAAATCCCCCGTGCGGACGATGGTGGGCGTTGGCCAGTGAGTGTTTCTGTCCGTGATGCATATTGTTGCGATGTTGATCGTTATTGCCGTACCTTATAGCTCTCCGACGATCGAGGCGCATGAGGAGACCGCTCAGATTATCGCGGACTTTGTCTCCGGTGATGAAGGCTCATACCGTCACGGTCTATAGCTTGTCTTCGAATATATGTGTTGTCAACTTCGCAAATGCATCGAAAGACTGCTTGAACTCGACTCGTTGGGCGTCCATTCACCAGGATAGACGGGAGTTCCGGACCGTTGAAAGTGTGATTATGTAATCGTGAGGGCAGTAACGCAGTTCCTCGGCTGCGGGGCTGCTGCGACAGCCATAAAGTCTCCTTGCGTTTCGACTTGCATCATCTCCTTGCCCACCATGGGTGTGCTACTTTCTTTACCACTGGCTGGCGTGTTCGGCACAGTGGCCTCCTCATGTCTTGCTGGTCTCGCCTTCTGCTTCACTTCGACTGCAGGCAAGCCTGAACGGTCTCCCCAGACGGCTCCATATAGCTGAACTTAGGATGTGCAGCCTCGATGTTCTGCAAGTCATGCAACTGCAACTCCTCCATTGCAACGCGTGTCGGCTTTGCAGTGCGTATTCAGTGCCGAAGTCGAGAGCTGCGACTTACTTCAGTGTGCAGATGATCTTCTGCTTGAACTCGATGCTAGCTTGGCTCATGAAGTCGCCGCTAATCATTGACCAAATCGAGAAGATGAGCCATGGTTACCTGAAGATGGACTGTGAAGGAGACAAGTGCTATGGGGTCCTTGCAGTGCGTGTGCTGTTCCTCTCTGCTGACATTGGCGTTGACTTGAGATAAGGTTCATCGCATCTGCTTCGCGCTAGCGCTGTTCCACCTCTTCCTTAGCGCATCCCTCATTGGCGTGAAAGATACCAAGGACAAGCGCGCCGCCATTCAGAACGGGTACGAACATTGTTGACCTCCACATGACCGTACTGACAAATTGCAGATGGTGGGGTCCCAAAGCCCTCCTCTGGCTTATTCTGATCGTCGTGTCCTTCTTCGTCCCTAACGGCTTCTTCATGTTCTGGGGCAACTACGTCTCTATGATCGGTGCTACCATCTTCATCCTCCTCGGCCTCGTCCTCCTCGTCGACTTCGCGCACTCTTGGACTGAGACCTGCCTCGAGAACTGGGAACAGTCCAACTCGAACCTCTGGCAATGGATCCTCATCGGCTCTACGGCGGGCATGTACGTCGCCACGATCGCGCTCACCGGCGTGCTCTACACATTCTTCGCCTCGTCCGGGTGCACGCTCAACCGCTTCTTCATCTCCTTCAACCTCGCGCTCTGCGTGCTCGTGACGCTCATGTGCGTGCACCCGACCGTGCAGGAGTACAACCCGCGCTCGGGGCTCGCGCAGTCGAGCATGGTCGCCGTCTACTGCACGTATCTCATCATGTCCGCAATCGGGAACCACGCGCACGAGACGTGCAACCCGCTGCGCCGCGGCTCCGGCACGCAGTACACCACGCTCTTCCTCGGTGCTGCATTCACGTTCCTCGCGATCGCGTACTCGACTAGTCGCGCGGCGACGCAGAGCCGGGCGCTCGTGGGCAAGGACAGGAAGGGTCTCATCCAGCTGCCTACGGAGGGCGAGCACCATGCGGAGCTTGGCGTCGTGAGCACACAACCGAGCAGGACTGAGACTCCGCGTTACCAGGCTCTCCTCGCGGCTGTTGAAGCAGGGTGAGTGAGCTTCTACACGCCTTGAAGACTATTGAGTGACTGGGTGGCCTTAGTGCTATCCCCGCGTCGGCGTTGGACGAGGAGATGGAGGACGACGACGAAGATGAAGTTACTGGGGATTCCCGAGACGATGAGCGCTCAGGCACTCGTTACAACGTACGCTCCTCCTATCCTCTAATATCTCGTCCAGACCCTTATTTGTACATCGTGACAGTACGCCTGGTTCCACATCATCTTCGCGATCGGCGCCATGTACGTCGCGATGCTGCTCACCGACTGGTACGTCCCACCTGTTCTCTCCCCTCACCCGCGCTCACACTGCGATCGTAGGAACGTGGTCAAGCCCGACTCGAACCCGAACCACGAGCAGGACGTGTATATCGGGCGGTCCGAGGTCGCGATGTGGATGCGCGTGGTATCGAGCTGGATCTGCATGCTTCTGTACATGTGGAGCCTGCTCGCGCCCGTGCTCATGCCCGACAGGTGCGTTCTGCGATATCACCGTGTGTTCCGGGAATGGCTGACTGACGCTGCTGTTGCAGGTTCAGCGAGTACTACTGAGGCCCCGCGCGGCTGTTAGTGGGCTATCTATAGCATATAGTATTGTACGATCGGTAGTGGTCTTGAATTCATGGACATTGTTTGGCAAATCGCTGAAGCTCTTTTGACTCGCTGACGAATAGGGCCGGGTTCGGTCGACGGCTGAACATATAAATGTGCGTGGTGAACACCGCTCTACACGCTCACTAGGAGGCCATTTTTGATCTTGAACTGCGCCCACGTCTTCGAGCGCTACGGAAGTCTGTCAGTACCGGTCCACCAAAGTGAACCACTGGACGCACTGATATCCTCGAGCGGAGTACCTCTGCGATGTGTACCGTGCTGTCGTCGTCGCTCTCAGCCTCTTCAGGAGGTCGTTGAGAGAGCCACAGCGTTGCGTCGGCCATGAATGTGAAAGACGGACCGAGCGCAGGCTTTCGTGCGGTCTCGAACACAGTCTCGGGGTTACTCGGGAGGATCTTCGTCGAAGAGTTGATGACCTATACAGGAAGAGGAGGTTCAATAACGTCTCCTAAACCGAGGGGGGGAGGGGTGCAGCTGACGAGGATGGTGAGCAAGAACGAATCCGCGAACGCTCGCAGCTGACGCATGAACGTCGTCATGATTGCATGCCCTAACGGCGGAGCGCGGTATCAGATGAGCTGCACGGACTGTGGTAAATTGTAAGTCAGGGGTACCCAAGCGCACCTTGAGAAGACGTCGCGCTGAGCATGGGGCCCAGCAATGGTGTGATTGAGTCAATCACAATACAACGCGTGGTGGGCAATTCGCTGAAGCTTGATCTGGAAGATAGCGTTTGGCGCAGGCTCTCCAACACCTCGTGCACGGCCTCGACGTCGAAGGCTAACGAGACCTGCAGCCGTTCGAGAATGGTGGGTGAGAGCTGGAAAATGGTAGTCAGATTAGCTTGGCAGGTAAAGGCATAAGGAAGTGAGTATACTTCGCCCTCCATTTGCCCGAGCATCATGGACACCCTCTCCGGTGAAAATTCTCCATTACTGTCGATCCAAAGGACACTCGAGTCGCGGACTTGGGCTAGATGCCGTAGCGAAAGCTGCAATGCGAGTGCCTGCAGTTCGAAGGTTAAGCGTTTGATGAAATATGATGCGCAAGTACGTACCGTCTTTCTGGATCCTTTGTCCCCGGAAACCTCTATGACCCGGGGAGGACTGAACCCTCCCAGTAATGCGTCGAGCGCCGGGACACCGATGCGCATGTCATCTGCAAAGATATCCTCTTGTCGTTTGAGTTCTTGCTGCAACAATTTATCGCCATACGTAGGGGTTGCCGACGCCATTTCTGCCACTTTCGCTACAGCGCGTCGGAAGTCCAAGAGGCTAATGCCGAGGTCTTGGGGGAGGCGCATGAATATCTTCGTGGGATCTTCAGAGAGCAGTAGGTCTGTGTCTGTCCTTATGCCAATTTCCTGCAAGGCTTGTACGAGCTCGTTTTGTATGGGCGGCGAGAAGTGCTGGAGTCGCATTTTGGCGAAGGACCGCGGTTGCGTAGATGGATGTGAACGTCAAGATCGAAGTAGAGGACTTTCCCAATCCAGACAGGGTTGGAGGGCAACATAGCCACATCCACGTGGCTACGCGACGACGTCGAGTCGAAGACTCGGCAGACCCGGCTCGTTCTCTTTATAACTACCGCCATCTCATCCACCTTCTCGCTCTCAATGCACTGTGTGCGCTTGGCTGTCTTGGTACTGTGCGACCCGAAGCGCGGGATGACCGCTCCTACCGTCCGGCAACTCTTGTTGAGTGCTGCGATCTCGCAGTTCGAGCCTCGCAGTTGTTCTGCACCCACGGTCAGGCAGTGTCATGCACCGCTGCACTGCGTCTATACCTCAGCTTGAAGCCATTTTGTGCGAGCAATGCTGCTACGAGTGCGCTCACTAGCGTAGCGAGCGTGATGGCACCGTCCCTTGTCGCCTCGAGATCGGGTTCTCCAGGAACCGCTGTGCGGTGTGCTCCATAGTTCGCAGTCCTACATCTCCGTCTCTTACATATAGCGACTATCAAGTGGCGCTCGAGACGAGAAAATACTGCTGCCCCAGGGATACCTCAGGATCTTAGCTCAAATCACGCCCAGCTTCAATCCTGCCTCTGCCACCAAATGTCCGCAGCGGGAACAGTGGACTGGAGGTGAGTACAGATAGGCAGTATCGTTGCGTTTGACAGTCCTTGACATCTGACATGACACAGCGCATTGCTACCTGCAAACGCTTCGCTCACAGAAGGAAATTACACATTGCTCTCGAGCCTATGTACGCCTCCGTACATCTACACTTCCCGATGAAGGCTAATTGCAGATAGGCCTATTCTACTATGACTTCATCATCACGATACCTGCGGAAGTGCGGATATTCTGGACATCGCGCTTGACCCTCGCGAGCGCCCTCTATGCGCTGACGCGCTACGGGTTCCTCCTCAATTTAACCCTCGTCGCCCTCTTCACCGTGCGCTTCACACAAGATTCCGGACCCACAAACACAGTTCGAAGGTATGTGCCGAGGTCTTCTATTCTGTAAGTTTGCTCATATTAGGATGTGTAGTTGTGAGAGCTTCTACACATTTGCCGCCTTGATGAATTTATTCAACTTCGCCACAGTATCAGGTCAGGACTGGATTGCAAGTATAACTCATTACCTGAGCTAATTCTTTACTATCTTCTCGGTGTAGCTTTTGTCGCTACGCGCATTTTTGTGATCTGGGGACGCAACTGGCCGATAGCGATATCTGTCTTTCTCTTAGGACTTGTCAACCCGAATGTCGTTCCCGTAGTATGTCGCACCTCTTCGTCGTATAACCGGACTCAGACACGCTAACCCTCCATGCATGACTTGTAGCTCCTTGCTCTGCACTTGAGAATCGTCCTCGCACCTTGGCCTATATGGGGATGCGAAGTGTTCATTCCGGACGACCAAACGCAAACGCTGGCGTTAACGTGCGTATCTCAGCAGCTCGAATACTAAGGAACATGTCTGAGATCTGACGACCTCTACAGGGTTCGCAACGGTACATTTGACACATATGCCATTTCTTCGCGCCACTAACACAATTCCACAGTCCCCATTATCGTGTCTGTAATCGGTATCGCGTACGAGCTGCTGTGTCTTGTCATCACCGTCTGGAAGACACTTGGCATATATCGCTTGCAACGGAGCTATAGCAGGCCCGCCACGTTAATCTCATTATTGCTGCGCGACGGTGGGTGACAAGCTAAGGCATACATCGGCCGACCTTACTGATACATGCTCGTACGCAGGTTCTGTGTATTTTCTGTATGTGCGTCCGTGCTGTCACGCCGACATGCACTCATGTATCCTAGCGTGATGACAGCCCTGTATGTCGCAAATATTACTGCCGCGCTGGTGAGTACCTCAGGCGCACCCCAGCGACAACATTGGACTACACTCACATCGTAGAATAGATACCTGGCGCACCGTCAAACCTTGCCGTCGACTCGGTGTTCGGGAAAGTGTGCGTCTCGGAGTCGCGAGTCTCTCTTATGTCCATTTCATTCTGATGACGGTTGGTAGCTTGACTCCAATCCTGACGACCCACTTCATCGCGCATCTACGTCAAATGGACATGGACAACAGCAAAACCACCCTCCCATGCAGTAGAGCAATGTTCCAACCTTCAACGTTCCGCCCTTTCACGTCTGTCGGCGCGTCCATGAGTTATGACGAAGATGATTACGAGGACGAGGCGCTCTAGCAAGGATGAACATCATCAGAATCGTTCAACTTTGGAATGCTGTAACATTAGTACTACAAAACTCCACATCCCGTCATGTTATACAATCCTCATAGTCTACAATATCTCGATCACAACGGAGACGCGAGCATGACAGGACCCTGTATCAGGCTATATATGAGGGGTTGTTTGCGATGCCAGATGTACTAGAACACTGACCATATAACACGCTCCAGTTGACAGCCACAGGATGGGTGCCGATGCAATCCCCTATTCCAGAGACATGGACGCAAGAAGCTCTATGTACCACGCATCCATCAGCCCAGTACTGCACACGAGACCTGAGGACAAACTTACGTTCGATGTCCGCCGTCGAAGCTGGCTCGCCAGTTGTAGTTGTGCACGCGCGCAAGACGGCTGCGTAAACCCGCTCGCCCTCCTTCTCAGGAACCCGCATAGGCTCGTCCCGCGGGGAAGCGCGATACCACCAATGGAGGCGAAACCGCGCCCTATCAAGAGTACCCCATTCCAAATGGCGCTCCCAGCCGGGGAGGTCCTCCGATCTGCCCTCCATGTACAGGTGCCGTGCCTTGGGCGTCGCGGACGCCCCGCCCGCTGCCATCGGGCGCCGGCCGATCTGGTCCACCTCTTCCGCGATGGCGAGGACACGCAGCGTAGGGACGGCGTCGAAGACCTTCCCCGGGAGAGAGGAGATTGCCTCCTTGCGGCGATACGTCGTCTGCATCCGCGTAGGCTTATCGAGCGCCGCTTCTACCCCGGTGCCCGACGAGGATGGCGAGCGCACAATCAGCCGAAGAGATATCAGCGGGAGGCGACTGAGCGCTTTCGGGACGTTGTCCTGCGATAGGGAAACTCGATGAGTACGGTACTGCATGCGGACCTGCGAGATTCAACTCACATGCCAAACGTCGGACCACGGCCTGTACGTTTGTGGGTTGACCTCTATATCCAAGACGCGTACCCCGGGCTCATACTTGGCTAGGACATCCCAGGCGGGACTATTCTCCACCCTGAAGCAAGCGATGATAGAGATTGAGAGTGGGGAGAGCTTGGGCAAGGCGAGAGGAAGGATGTTGGGCACAAACGAGTTTTCGAACGGCGCGTCCCGGAGCTGTAGTTCGCGAACGGTGTTCAACAGATAGAGACCGCACAAGGACAAGTCTCGCGTCGATATCGCGAGGGTTTGGAGCGCAGGCCAGCGCGGACGGAGAGATGCAGGGGGAAGGATAGTTCGAGATGGCGGACTGTCGATAGGGTGAGTTGTTGCAAGTCTAGACAGGTTGGGGCATAGCTGCGCGAGAAGGAAGTAGTTCTTAGAACAGGCATATAGCGAGAGATCGGCGATGGAGGGAAATCGGGGAATCGCCCGCGATTCTTCGGTAGTCCCAAATGGAGTACCTGGACCGGGGAAACGATTCAAGGAGAGGGTCCGAAGGAAGATAAGTTGGGATAGCGTCTTCAACAACGTGGGCAAGCCGAGATGTTCCTGTCCGATTTCCACCTTTTTGTCTTGCAAAGTCAGCACCCTGAGTGCTGTGACGGATCGTAAGGCGGAGATTATTTCGTCGTCAACTACATTGAGTTCCAAAACGGAGAGGTGTTTCCAGGACTTGATAGCGTCCGTGAGACGACCTGGGTCGCTACGGAAGAGATCCCGGAAATCGGCTGTCCAACGTAGTACACGAAGCCCGTTTGCCTCTTCGAGGACGTCTGTAACGAGGGATTGCGCGCCGTAGAGCGAGAGAGTACCAGCTCGCCTGCCCTTCTTTTTGACTTGGAAGAAAGCAGCAGGCAGGATGACGAGGACGCGCAGATATCGAGCTCGAGGTTGAGAGTCCAAGGGCGTTAACATGTAGTCGCAAAGCCGGCGAACCATTCCAAACTCCCAGCAGGATGCCTCACGGGACACAGCGGGAATCGCGAGCCCATAGAACCGTTTTGAGGCGAGGGCGACGTTGAGCGCGTCTTCTCCGTGGATGTAGGAGAATATCAAGAGGAGGACGTCGTCGTTGAGCTGCGAAATTCGGAAGTTCATGTTGGTCTGATCGTGACATACGGTAAGCACTTGCAATTGAGAAAGCACATGGTCTTACTCCAAAGAAGGCAATTGCAGCGACGAGGAGAGAATACGCAGCTTCGTAGTACTGGTGAGAGCCCGCGTAGCCGCAGTACGTGCGGCTTTCAAGTTTAGGTTTGTAGTAAGCGCACATCCGACACCGGTGACCTCAAATGGCAGGCGTAGTGTTCCCCGCGTGCTGACCGAAGCCGGGACTGTCTCCATTCAGGCTACTGAAAACCCCAGATAGAATATTGTGTGTACATGTGTGACTAGACAGTATTTACAAATCTAATAGCATCGTCAGCAAGGTTCCGGATCCGCTCTCCCTCACTCGCTGGCAGCTCCAGCAGGCCCCTACTCGACCCATTCTCGCCCTGGTTTATCACCTGCCAGTACCGAGTCGAGATGTGATTCCCGACTGAGAGCTGTGTGCTGGAGGCTGAAGATGGCGGTATCCTGACCGGGTCTGGGTCTAATTCCGTCGATGATTTCGACAGAATTCCCGGGTTGGCTTTCCTGGCAGAAGCTATGGTGACGAACCGCAAGGAGGGTATGGCCGCGGCAACCCTTCCTGGCAACTCAACCATCGAAGAGGTAAGGTATTCCTCCACCTGCGTCGCGTCTCCGCAATCCTCTTGAACCGGCTCTGGGTCGATTTCCATCTCGTCACCTACGGCCCACCCGGGCGTCGGTGGCGCCTTCGACATCGAAATAGACAGGTACACGATTGACAATGGTCGCAGTGTATCTTGGATGTTGTACTGTAAAGCAAATATTCAGTCGCTCATCCCTGCGTGAAGATTAACTGCCATCCGCACCAGTCGACGTCTGTTCTCGAGTGACAACGCTGCGAATGTTATCCGTAGATCCAATATCCGCAATCGCGGCGCCAGCGCCGGCACTTGGGCCCAGAATGTCATGCCAGGCGTCTCCTCCACGCCTACCGGGAGCGACAAACTGATGGGTGATGTGTGTTGCAGGAGCGCGAGCAGATTCGTAACCTGCGTCTGGTTGGCGCCATCAGAGCGGAAGGTCAGACCGGGGTTCGCGATCCGCACGATGTTCGCCGTACCGACGCGGTCAAGGACGGTCCCAATTTCTGTGTGGCCAAACAGCGCCAGACGGTGCAGCGGCGGCCATCTCGGGCCGTCACGAAGTGGTAAGTAATTCGGGTTCGATCCATCGTGGAGGAGCGAGAACTCGAGGATGGACAGGTTGGGGCAGCACTCGACCAGCTCCAGCGCGCTCGGCGAAGCCGCGCCCATCCGGAGGTCGCGTATAGACGGGAACGCAGGTAACGGACAGCCGCTGGGAGGGGGGTCGAAGTTCCAGAGTTCGAGCGTGTGCAGGTTGTGCAGCGGGGCGAGCGCGTGGAGGAGCGGCGGGAGCGTCTTGCTCTCTCCCTCGCTCTGCAGGTCGTCGTCCTCGTGCCAAAAGTACGACAGGCGGAGGGAGCGCAAGCACGCGCTCAGCGGCGCCGCCATGCACATCCACGTCCAATCCGAGACCGTTGCAAAGTCCGCGGACTCGAGTCGCTCCAGCGCCGCGAGCGCGGGGGCGATGCGCGCGTCCGCGGCGAGGCAGGGGTGCAGCCGCTCGAGACAGAGGTGTTTGAGACGCGGAGCGTGCATGAGGATGTCGCCGATGAGGGGTACCTGCGAGAACTCCCAGTAGTCACTGAAGTCGATGTTTGCGCTTTCGGGGTAGTCGAACGTGAGCAGGGTGATCTCGAAGTTCTCGAGGTCGTGGCTACGCGGTGGGGAGACGGAGAACATGTAGCTGTGGAGCGTGCGCAGGTCCTTAGGACTATCGCACACAACCACGGCGTTGATGCGAGGCTGGGCGAGGTGATACAGGTACTTCGAGCATAGCGCTACGTGGAGCGCATCGCGGCCATGCAAGTAGGACAGGATGTGGAGGAGAACGTCGTCGTTGATAGCGGTGGGAGCCATTCGTCTGAACTCGGTGGAGGACATTTGTGGTGAAGTGCGACGATCCTGTAGTGGTAGAGGTCGGCCACAAGAGGGCAGCGTCGATGAGGCGGAAGGGAAAGTGTCTGTACGCTCTTATATGAGCCCAATTTATTCACATTGCACTAGACTCACTTTAGCCTCCATTACAAGGCAAGAATGTAACCGCCGTCAGCCACATGAGTCTTGTTTCGAATGAAAGACTATTGCCTCCAAAGAAAGCCATGGCGCCAGCGCGGGTCCTAGCGCGGATCGATTCACAAGACACGCTGGAGGCCCAGGCGGGCAACAAGCACTTTGAAACCGCGAACGTCATAGATCGGGGATCTAGGTGTATGAATACAGCGCAGCCGCACCTGGGCGACTGGGGATAGCAGTGGAACAAAGAGACGCAGCGACCGACAATGCGGAGGGATACAGTGCAGACGAGACAGATGAGCGGAGGCAGGGGAAGAGGAGACGGGAACGGAATTACCCAGGCCTTCAGGCAGGTATCTAACGCTACAGGTAAATGATGACTAGACGGTGCCGGCAGAGCTAGGGTGAGCAAAAACAGAACGCGGAGAACGAGGAGCAGTGCGGCAATCTAGCAGAGCGTAAGCTATGGAGCGTACCGACTCGCTGTGGCCAACGACAAAGCCACAGCCTACGCCCCTGGGCCCGGAGGCTGTGTCGACCCCGGCGTATGGTTCATCCCGCTCACGCTGTTGATGTACGTGCCCCAATCGGCCCACCTGTACAAACAAGCCTTTGGTCAGCAGCTACACATAACACGCTTCACAAAGAGGGCACTCACTCAAAGCCAGTCGGGGCTGTCGACCACATGTCCAGCGTATTGTCCGCGAACGCTAGCTCCTGAGCCGATATACCAGGCATGGGCGCATCCCCAGCTCCTGCTCCGGCCCCAGCACCCGCTGCCGCCAGGGTGTGCATTTCTTGCACGAATGGGCTCGGATAGGTCGGTGCGTCCGCCGTGGCCGACGGCGGCGGCGTCGCAAACATCTCGGAAAACCCTGACGGCCCCGGCGTGTTGAACATGGACAAGACGCGCGGGTCGAACGGGTTCCCGCTGGACCCCGGCGCTGGGGTCCGTGGCGCAGAAGAGGGCGCTATCGGGGGCATATGTTGCTGTTGTGACTGTTGCTGCTGCTGCTGAGCGGACACCGATGGCGGCGCGGTGCCCTGGGCCCATTCTTGCGGGTAGCTCCCGCCGAAACCAGGGTGGAGCGGCAGCCGACTGAGCTCTTCGGTGTGCACCGGAAGCGCGAAGAACGAGCTGCCGTTGCCACCGGTCGGAGTGGGTGTGGCGGCCACCTTCTCCGAGTCTGATGTGGCGGGCTGCGACTGCGACGGCGTGCGCAGCGGTTGTGCGAATGTGGCGGAGGCGAGGGAAGTACTGTCCTTCGGACCAGTACGTCTGCAGCCTACGATCGGGCGTGTGCCGTCCGCTGGCACCGATGGGGGTGGCGAATCGAAACCCGGGTGGTGGCTGGGAGTCGTGATAGGGCTATCCGAGTCACGCTCGCGTTTGTTCGGGGCCGGCGAGGCTTGCGGGAGTGGGAGGTCTCCGACGGACGCCAATTCGTACAGAATATCCCTAAATTTTGCAGGTTAGCTGGTAGCTTTAGTGACAGATACTTGCCGCATTGACGTACCATAGTCGCCCAGCAGTGTGCCAACTGTAAGAGAACATATGTTAGCGGCAAGCGGTGGCAATATAAAACCGTATAGCACTCACTGAGCCTCCAGCAGCTTGAGCATCTTCATGCACTTGTGCACATCCGCCATCTCCTTCGCGGGGTCCGTCGAGAGCCCAGAGCGCTTCCCGCCCCAGATGTTGAGCAGCAGCACGATCCCGGCCGTGAAGAGCGACATCTGGTTGAAGTACGTGACGCCGGAGCGCTTGTACTGCAGGTCGAGCACGTGGATGCACGAACGCGCGGCGTTCGTGCAGATCGCGAGCGACGGGAAGGAGAGCGGGGACGGCTTGCGCGGGGACGGGATGAACGGCCGGTGCACCGCGATCTGCAGCTGGTAGTAGTGCGCGTACAGGTTCGCGGACTGGTTTAGGAACAGCAGGTTCTCGCGGTTCGGGTCCCACCGCACTGCGCCGCGGGCGTCAGTATGTGCAGATACGTGGAACGCGGGGGTGGAAGGGGCGCACGATGGTCTGGGACAGAATCGATCCACTTGTTGAGGGCGGAGTCGAGCTCCGCCACGATGTGCTGCTCCCACTGCTGCCCCACGAAGCCGAGGAGGGCCTTGGATTTGTTGATAGAGTACTGCACGGTGGGCAAGAGGGCACGCACGCACCAGCCGGGGCAACTCGTCAGCTCTCGACGACTGCGCGGCAGGCGACATGCAAACGGCGGGTACTCACGATCGTCCGCAGCGCGAACGCGAGGATTTGGTGCAGGCGGATGTAGCAGTTGAAAAACGCGATGCTCGACGGCTTCCCCGGCGGCTGCTTGAACACCTGCTCGGGGTCTGGGTGCAACCAGTATTCGTCGTCGCACTCCGTCGGCAGGTCGAGGTCGAAGCTACGCAGGGCCGAGTAAGCAAGCAAGTCAGTCCGCGCGGAAGGGTGCTCTAGTGCCCTGCAGGCAGCCGGGGCGGTACTCACTCCTCGTCTTGGATGGCGCATGGCCGTCCGAGGGCAAAGCTCGCGTGCCGGTCCATTGCGACAAGCGTCCTGCCAGCACAAATCGGTCATGAGCCGCTGATCTCCACCCGTCCAAAAATCCGAGAATTACCAGAAGGCGCGCCGCCACAATTCTTCTTCCATCGTTGGCGTCGTGCTGTACACCTTCTTCCTGTGGGCGCCTACGTCCTGGGCCATGCGGATACCGATGCCGATTATAGTCCAGCATGCTTGCGGTGCGGACGTCCCTTGCAGGAAGATGGCCGTGAGCTGCACGACAGCGAATCACCGGTCGGGCAGGGCACGGAGACAGGGAAGAACGAGCATGAGGACGTGTTCGCGCTGCGGCGCGGGCGCAGGTGACGTACCGCGTATATTTGGAGGTCATACAGGCGTGGGGGCGCAAGCAGCGACTTGCGCACCATCTGCACCTGCTGAAACCACTTCCAGCCGGACGACTGGGTGGTGTCGTAACCTTCGAGGAGCACGCGTGGGTCGTCCGTAAAGCGCGCGCCGTTCGCGCACACGAGCAGCACGGTTGAGCCGAAGCCCTCGTCGTGGAGATGCAGGCCCTCTTTGATCGCTTGCTCGAATGTCGGACGATGCAGGAGCGGCATATAGCAGTTCATGTTCTGGAAGTACAGATCTACCAGTTTGTCGAGCAGATCTGTCGGCGGAAAATCCTTGTGTGGTGGAATCTCGTCGTGCACTGTGGAAGTCAGCCACTACGAGACCAGAGGTCAACTCATGGTGGCGATATTGGTCTCTTGCGCACACGCACGGGATGCAAACTCCAATGAAGCTGATCGCGTCTCAGCAATACATTGTGCGCTTCCGGGTCGACCGTAGGCGGAAGGTGGACGCCCGCATACTCATGCTTGAGGTCCATCGCGGTTTGTATGAAGAGCAGGCTGCTAGACTTGCCGTGATAACGCATAGCGCTCGGGTGGACGGACATCTTCTGGAGCTTCGCGACTATGTTCCGTTGCGCGATCACCTCATCGTCGCTCGGGTCGAGGTCGTCCGAGTCGACACCCGCAGGCGTAGCGAGCGCGGGTGGCGAGGCAATCACGGAGGACGAGGATTGGGCGGGGATGCCGTAACCCGACTTGCCCGCGCCTGCACCCGAAGACTCACCGTTCCGCTCGCGGTCAGCTATCCACGCATCCCTGTCAAAGTTGCCGCCGAGCTCCTTCGTGAAGTCTGCGTTCGGGCACAGCTGCACACGATGACATACGCGCACAAGGAAAGATAAAGCGCGGTCAGGACGTCACGCCATTGTTCCGCACGATCGGGACGGGGGACGGGGAAGCGCACCTTGTTCAGCAACTTCTCCATCTTCTCGAGACGAGTCTCGAGGCTCTCCACGTAGCTGCGAACGGGCACGCATGACTCATCCGCCGTCGCGGCGAACTTCGGTACGCTTACTCACCCTTTGGGGGGCCCACGCTTCTGCAGAAGGTCCGAGGGCGCTGAGCATTGTCCGGGCCCGGGATATGCGGCGGCGCACGCACCTTCGCGGCCTCAATGTACGTGCATTCGAGGCGGTAGGACACACAGTTCGAGCAGCGGTTGCTGGGCATCGTCGCGCCGTCGCCTATGCAGTGGGAAGAAGGTCTCGGCCCGAGCCAAAAGGAGGACATGCACTGGAGGGGTACGCACAACGGACTGGACGGAGGAGGGCGCGGTGAGTACGTTTGGACCAATGGGAGCGGCGCTGATGGCGAACGCACTTTTCTTGCGCCTGCACATGTCGCAGGCCCGCTGGATCCTGCGCTTCTTCGCGTTCTGCGCGGAGTCGCCGTCATTGTAGTCTTCCTCGGGCGACGACATTGGCGTCTGCTCCTACTCGTGTGGTGTGCGGTCTTCTGCAGGTGTTTAGCGGGCGATCGTGTGAGGGAGCGACGGGCAGGGAGGGGGAGCGTAGCGCAGGCGAGTGAGAAAGTTGAGGAGAGACGAGGAGGAGGAAGGAGAGCTGGAATAACGGAATGGTTAGACGCGTTCGCCCGGCACGATCGCCCCGGCGCCTGCGAGCTGAATATATCCCCTCTCTTCCCCGCCGCGCCAATCTCGTCCGAGCGGTGAATAATCCGCCATAATCGACCCACCACTACCCACCACCGAAAGAGCGGGGCGTGCGCGCACCGCGGCATCGTGACTCGGCTGAATGTGCACAGTCGCTCCGTGCACCGTGCGGAGGCGACGCGGACGTCGATGAGGGCTGCGAAGCTTCGAGGTGACTCCAGTGAGGGCCGCTGCCTGTCGATCCACGTCTCCGAGTCTGCGCGATGCCGTGTGAGCCACGAAGGCCTCGGAGCGGAGGTGTGAACACGTTTGCGCGTTCGGAGGCGGAGTCAGTGCACGCTCGATATCACCTGCCTCCCCTGAGCCAATCCGCGCCCACGCTCGGGTGCGATGGCCTGGAATCCCTGCAGGGATGACGCGCAGCTTCTGAGAATCGCAGAGATCACAACTCCCGGCGCGATAGCGGCTGTGTTTGCATCCAGACCGTCGCAAACATTGGGGTGCACCGTAAGAGTTCCCCAACGCATCACACATCATGCCCAAGGTACACCGCCGGACGAACACGTACTTCATATAATAGGGGCACGAGAGGATTGATGAACACGTACCTCCAGGGGGCACGGCAAGATAAGTAGACACGCAGCTAGCGAGTGCGACAACGAAATACCATTAGCCGGGGCGAATATATGTACTACGGACGCAGGCAGTACCAGTACAGAATATATACACACTATGTAATGCGACGGGTCACGGAGCGCGTGCGTGCGTGCATGCATGCATGCATGCGAGGGAGCGAGACATTCCAGAGCACGGAACGCATGGGGAGGGGGAATACGTCCATTGCCAGAGCGCGGGAAGTCGATGAGGGACCGGCGCGCAGGCGCAGGGGGAGAGCACTCCGGAGTGCCGTGAAGCATAGGAAGCGGCGGCCCTGCGTGTGTGACGGCCGAGATAGGCTTGGGGGGTAGCGTAGCGTAGAGCGGACCTTAGGGTAGGTAGAGTACAAGTCTGCGACGTCGTCGAGACCGCATGCGATGGATGACCGAACGAGACCGATGCGTATGCGTATGAGGGGAACCGGACGAGAGGAGACGGGGGGCCGATGATGGGGTGAATGCCGGGTTGCCAGTGGCTGAGTGTGATGCGCGACGCCGGAGACCAGGGGACCGAGCAGGGAATAAACGTGAACGAGAGGAGACCGCCGAGGCGCATGTGAAACAGCGAGCAGAGCAATATGCGGATGCGGGATGTCGTGGTTGTTGTTGAAGATGAAGATGCAGAGGATGATAGTACACCGTGGACGAAAGAGACCCGAAAGAGATTTTATATACCAAGCAGTAGGACCGTGGCGCGAACCCACCGCCGTTGACGCAAACCAAGCGCGAGCGTGACCTAACCCACGCAGGGCGAATATTACCACCCCGAGTAGTGGTAGTCGTCCGCCCAGCTGCGGTTTCGCGCCATTGCCGCCCGTCGCCGCTCAGCATGGTCCTCCGTGTTATGCTGCTGCCCCTGGAACTGAGCCTGGACTTGCGGATCGTCCGAGCTAGCACGCTTCGCTGCAGGCGGCTGCTGTGTGGCCACCGGTCCGTCCCCGTTCATCGAGGTCAGCGGCCTTAACGTGTTGCCAAGCACGCCGCGCGGCTTTCCCCTGCTCACCTGCCGCTCCCACAGCAGGTTCCGCCGTAAGCTCTCCGAGAGCTCTGTCTGCAACATCTGGCGCCGCGTCGTGCGCGGCGTCATCGGCGGCGCGGGCGCGGGGAGGTTGTACGGGTGGTTCAGCGGGATGGGCGCTGATGCGACGGTCGTCAACCCGGAGCGTTGCCCCATTTGCTGCATCTGCGGGTGCGGGTGCTGAAGCTGGTGCTGAAGCTGTGGGGGCTTCTGCTGAGAGAGCAGGCCGCCTCGATCTGAGCTCCGTCTCCGATTCGGGTCCGCGAGTGCGGCGAGCTTCTGCTGGGCCAGACTCCGCGAGACCTGGATGGTGTCATCAGGGTTCTCATCCTCGCTCTCGGTATCCTCGAGTTCCTCTTCCTGAGGGCGACCCTTCAACCTGTACCCGCCTCCCGGGCGAACAGCGGGCTCCGCGGGAGTGACCGGCGCCTGCGCGGTGACCTGCGCGGCGAGCGGTACCGCCACAGAACTCTTGCTCATCTGCAGCTTCGGGGCGGGAGTCTGCCGCGCAAGATGTGTCATATCCTGCGTGGACCGCGTTGACCGGTACGGGTGGTTTGGCGGGAAGATGCCCGGATCCGGGTTGAGCAGCTGCGATAGCAGCCCAGACGGCGCCCGGTTCAGGTTCGAGTACGACCGCTTTGGCACCTTTGCGAACATGTCGCGCTGGCGCTGCGCCTCCTCCGCGGCCGCGCGCAGACGCGACTCCTCCGCCGTCTGCGCCTTCGTCTTGCCCTTCTTGGCCTTGCCGCGCTCCTCCCCGCTGTCCGCCTCGGACGCCCAGTCCGAGTCGTTCTCGGTGTCCGTTGTGTCGTACTCAGATGACGTGCTTATCACGATCCCACGCCGCTGTTGCGACGGCCCCGCACGACTAGTGCTAGCTTGTGGCGGAGACGCCTGCTTCGCGGGAGGCGCGGGGCTCGATGGCCGCGTCCGAACGACGGCGTCGCCGTTCTGGCTGGGCGCATTCGTCGAGGGGCCCCCGCGGGAGCCGTTCGACGAGGTCGAGCCAATGTTGAACGCTGCCTTCTTCGGCTCAGGGGCCGAAGCCTTCTTCTGCTGCTGCGAGGCCTGCCTGACCCCGTGCGAATGCAGCCGCTGCAGCGCTGGCCTGACGGGCACGTGGCGCTCCTTGCTCTTGCGCACCTGGACGCGTGGGCGTTTCGCCGCAGCAGCGCTGGGACCAGCCACCTCCGACTTTGCGTGACTAGACGTGACGCTGCTCGGGCTCTGTGGCTTGGTCTCCGAGGAGCACAATGGCGCGCGCTCGGGAGACTCCACTTCCGGCGAGCCAGCGTCCTGCAGGAAGAATCGGCGGTCGGAGGCCTTGAGCGTCTCGTCATTGAATGCCTTTGACTTGGAAGCGGCCTGCCCTGCCAAAGCCGAAGGCTGCTTCGACGTAGACGGAGAAGCGACTAGTGGTTGCGGAGTGGGTGCGGCGGTAGGCGGCGCGGAATGCTGCGACGAAGTCCGGTTAGGCGCGATAGTCGCCGATACGAGGCATCGTGCCGGTTGAGGCGGCAGAAGGTGTGTGGATGTGTGGGCGGCAGATGTTAGATGGGGAGGGTGGGACAGTTGAGGAGTGGCCGGCGGCGTCGGATGCGGGGTTGGATTAACGACCACAACGCGGGGAAATGATGTCTCGCCTGGCTGAGAGGAGCTGGGGGGTAGATTGACACTGGGAAGTGAGGCGACGATAGGCTTAGGCTGAACGATGATGGGGTGCCGCGCAAGCTTCTTCTCGCTGTCGACGTCCACTTTGCGAGGAAGAATGTCCAGGATCATTTTCCCTACTCCTATATTGGAATGGGACTTGCGCCGTTCCATCGGGGCGCTCGCTGTACTGATAGTACTGAGTCGGCGCCCTCCCGCCAAAGCACTCGGCGCCGGGTGGTTTCCGTGCCAGGAAAATGCCTGGGAGATGTCAGTGGAAGGTGTAGGAGGTGCCTGGTAATGATGTGCTGGTAGAGGGAGTTTGGTCAGCAATCGACCGCTATTGACTCGGAGAGAGCGAGTAGATACACACACTGCTGGGCGGCGAGACCGTCTTCGGAGATAGGAGTAATGGGCGAGGGGCTCCTTCGGTCTGAAAGACATGGCGACAAAGAGCCTGGAGAGGACGCTGGAGAGGACTGTGCGGAGGCCATCTCCCGATACCAGAGACGCCAAGAGATGTTCTCGAGACGACGACCGTCCTTGAGGGACTCTTTGCACTTTGTGAACACTTTGGTCGAAGCGGTGAGCTCGCGGAGAATGCACACAACGCCAAAGAAGTACGCACGAATCCAGAGCCCACACAGGGCGTCTTCCCCTTCCAAGTCCTTGACTACATCCGCCGCAACGGATAAGATCGGGGACGGAAAGGAGGAAAGCATTGTGTCGAGAATGTCCAGGATGGCAGAGTGTGATGGTACAGCGAGAGAAAGAGAGCGCAATGAGAGATAGAGCCGGGAAACGGAATATGATGTACAGCAGGAGAAGGGCGATATGCAAGGGGGCGGAGAGTCAGAGTATGTCGCCTGGAAAGGTACAGCCGGTAGAGAGGACCGGAAGACGGTCGGAAGAGAGGTCTTGCTAGAAGGTCGCAAAAAAAGCGGGGCGGCAGGGGAGGGATGGACTGCGTCCTCCGGAAGGGGAGGAGGGGGAGATGATGGGGTCCAGGAGGGAGGAGGAGGAGGGACGGCGGACGGAGTGGGAGGGAGGGAGGCAGATGGCAGACCAGATCAGTCTGAGATTCGCCCGCCTGCAGCAGACGCCCGTCCCTGGGCCAAGGCGACGGCCCGGCCTCCGCACGTTGCCTTTTTCGGCGACCGTCACCCAGTGTGATTTTCCCGAGGAACTGTACCCGCCCCGACCCGGGTCTCCCCGACGATCACATGCCAGCCCTGCTCTGCGCGAGGCGTCCGCCCGCTCTCCCATGACCCACACGCGTTCCCTCCAAACATATCGCAGGCACACCCCAACGCAGCTGTCGAGCAAGGAATGCATGCAGCGAGCACTGTCGTCCAAGCGCGCCCTACGCAACCTTCAAACGCCCCCCTTGACTTCGAACAAACGCTGTGTGATCCGACGGAGTACGAACCCTCGCCTCCCGGTGCACCTCCCCGCGTCACCATCTTTGTATTTTCGGCCAATCTGCACGCAGCGCCAACATCCGAGCGCATGGCCTGCTTCACAAGTCGCAAACTGACTGACGTCTTCGTCTTCTGCCCGCCCCTTGACCGCGAGATGCAATGCATGAACACTCTTTCCAACCGCCTGTCTCCAAGAGTACACCCCAAGGTCCAGCCCAGTCCGTCCGTCCTTACGCAACCTCCGGGGCCCCGCATCCAATCAGTGCGGGCGTGCGGCACAGCAACTGCGGTCTGCCCGCGCATCCAAAGGCACTGACCCTGCGCTGCTGTGTTGATTACAAGGCACGGCGGAGGAACCTCTGCAGAGCGACGAGCTTGTTCTGAACTCCCGCCTCGAGCGCTACGATGCCCATCCGAGGCCTATCGCCGTCGGTTGCTCTCCCCGTCGCCTCGCGTCGCGACACGCCCCCGCTCTAGACGCGTCCAATGATATCGCGACGCGCCCGACCACTTACGTGCGACATAATCCCGCTTTTAGCAACCCCGCTCCCGCCCCCGGGCACACCTCCGCGAGGCTGCAAGTAAGTACCTCCGGAATCCGATGTCTCACTTTGTCTGCCTCCGTCGGTTGCTTCCGCTCCATCCTCCACTTGGTTAGAAGTGCAATCTGTGGCGAACGTCGTCAATCCTACCCTGCTCCCTGGAGGGGTGGCCCGGCCGGCGTCCATCGCATCTATCACTCCTCCTTCCGTCATCCCCCAATGCGCCCGAACATGTGAGCAGCCCTATGTCGCCTCCCCGTCCCACGCGTGCGCCCGCCAACGAACACGCCCTCGCGCGTTCCCGCCAACACCCATCGTGTGATCTGATCGCCCGGCAGAACACCAGCACGCACTCTCGCGGTGACAAGCAACATGAGAGCGGACGCCCGGCGCGCCCTGCTGGAGGCCCCCGCCTTCCTTCCCGAAGAAGCCTAAATACAATCACGCAGCCCCCCGCCAATCCTCGCGCTGCGCTTCGCGGTGCCGTCCACGCTGTGTGCGTTCGGTGTCGACGATGCGAAGGAACGCGAAGCTTCCCGAACGCGCTGCAAGGCCTTCCTTCTGGACAAGTCCCCGATCACGAATTCGACCGCCTCTTTCGTCGAATGCATTGGTCCCAGCGAGGCGACCCGGCCGGCTGCCCCTTTGACGTCTTTCGGTGGCTTGAAGTTGTGCCCTACACACACCTGCGCGAAATAGGAGCTCCGGCGTCGAGCTTACGCCTAGCGGGACTCCCAAGCCCCGCCTCGTCTCAGCCCGCCGCACTCTCATATGTATAATGATACATTGACGGTGCGGAACATGCCTCCCGCTCCCTCGCCCCCGCCTCCCCGCGCCGGCGCTGGCGCGCCTCCGGCGCAAGCGACGGAGGCATATGGCCACGCGCTCGGCTAGCGTTGTGGGTCCACCCATCTTGGCCTGCACCTGCCCGCCACGGCCTCCGGCCGTCGTGCTGGTGACCGATCGCGCTGCGGATCGGGCGCGTCCCTGCGAGAACGGTCGGCGCGCGTGCGCGTGGCGGCCTGCCGCCGTTTCAGCTCCATCTGTGAATGACATGGGTATGTTTGCCGTCGCGTCCAGACGGCCGGGGTTTGAATCCGAGCACCGAGAACCGACGGGGAGGAGGCTCGGGCTGCGCTGGGCTCGGGCTTGTGATATGCAGCGGTGTGTGCCAGTGGATGTGTACGAGGTGGGACATGAAGCTTGGAGGTTCTTGGTCGAGCTCTTGTCTGGAGCTGACCATTCCTCGAGGGCAGGCCCATGCATGTGGGGCAGGAACATGAAGTCAGGGATGTCTATGACGTTCCGGTCTTTGGCATGGCTCAATGCGTCCTCAGGGACGCGTCAGACGTGCCTTACGCCTTTCGCCTTACTCCAATATTCCGGCATTCGTAGCCACAGTAACGAGGCAGACGTCTTCACACTTCCCTGTCCCAAGCACTTCAAGCTGGAACGCTGCTCCCAGTGCTACCGGAACCACACTGGCCCACCTCTGCTCCAATCCCCCCGTCGTCTGCTCGCGCTGGTGAAATCTACAACCTCTCTACTTGCCATTCGGTGAGTCGTCTAAACCTTGTATTTTTGGATTGTGCCGTGCAGCGCCCACCCGGCCTTAACGTGTACATCTCACACTCCAAGCTGAATGACAGATCTCCGCCCTCGCGCAGCGCCACCCGCGCTCCTCTGTCCTTACAGAGTAATGTCCTCGGCCGTTCCTGCGCTGCTATCGCAGGTGCTCGTGCACGCTCGAATCGTGGGACCGCTTCCGCTGCTCATAACATGAGACTGGATTCAGGTGTGAGACGCGCAGAGATGTCGGGCTTTTGGCGCGGCGCCGCATGCGGGCTGCGGCCGGCGGCGTATGCAACACACACTCCCATCTCTAGTAGGTGGACGTACCGCGAGGGCCAGGTCGCGCACGCTGCAGAGGCAGCCTACGGCGCACCCACTCTGCGAAGCCGAGGCACGCCACGGCGATCAAACTATGCGAAGTAAGTGGCTTGGAGCACACCCCGTATAGGCACAGCATTGAATGGGCTACGCCCAGCGCACCTGCTTCTAGGCGGACTAGACGCGACGATTGCAGTATAAGCACCTCGACGCTTCCCAGGCCGACGGAGATGCTGGTGCAGGTGCCAGCGTGGCGCCCGCGGCAGGCCGGAATATATCGCGCCACATATGGGGCTGCGGTGCCTCTCAGGTGTGCATTTCGGTGTCTTGGTGTTTTGAAGGTCCTTCCGTGCGCAGATGTCGGGTTTGCTTCCGCGACATTGCAGCTCGTAGCCAGGAGGCATGATGCATGAACGTCCCACTCGGCGCTCTGCGCTCTGCGGAGAGGCTTCGGGCAGACTTTAGCCTTTTCGATGCTCGGCCTCGTCGGCGCTCCCATACGGCTGGCATTCCTTGACTACCTTACCCACCCACGACGCCCCAATGCTGCCACACGGCCCACCTCCGGCACCGCGCACACCTGCTCTGCCAACCCCCCGGCCGTCTCCGAGCCCCGAGCGGCGCCCGCAAGAAGTCCCCGTGCTCGTGGCCAACGCACGTACGACCCTGGACGGGGTCTAGACTTCCCCTGGGTGCGCGGGACGCGAGAGGCGTGTTCGGGGTTCGTGCTGGGGGAGCAACGCCTGGTACTTTCTAGGTCCTAATTCGGCGCTGGGCCTGCGATGGTGCGGCGCATGCTGTGTTCGGAGGCGCTGGATGCCCGAAAGGCCTGGTTCGTTTGCCTGCTTGTGGTACTGCGGGGCTTCTGCACTGCTGCGTCTGGCTGCGTACGCGGGCACCGCGTCCGCTGCGGGACGCGCTGTCGTGCGAGTGGTTGCGTGTACGAAAACGCTCCGGATTAGGGCGTCGAGTTCTGTTTGCGGTGTTCTTTCTGACCTGTTTTTGGTGTGCCTTTCTTGACACTGGTATGCCGCTCGCTCGCTCCCGGATGCTTAACTAACACATCCCATATCCTACGGACAGCTTAGGGAATACGCTCGAGCGCACGCACTTACGCCGCTGCCGGGACAAGGGCAGCCGCTGGCTATCGGCAGGTCTGCTGCCACATCTCAAGTCCTCGCCGCGGCCTCCCAACATTGCACGCTCGCTTGCCATCTTCCGGTCCGAGTTGGTAGACGTCGATGCACTGCCAAACTCCTTCTGCGGACGCCGATGCTTTACCCAGTTTCTTCTGCGGACGCCGATGCTCTTCCCGACTTCCTTTTCCTTCTGAAGCGCGAGCTCGCGCATGCTAGCATCCTCCCCTCGCGACGACGATGCTCCCCCGGTATGGCGTATGTCGTATGGCGTATGGCGTCTGCGTACACCATGCATGATCGCGGTCGTCGATATTCGGTCATCGAATCACCTGCCCATTCACGCCGGGGACAGGCACTCGTCCCTGGACCGTGTCGCGAATGCTATCTACGGACCCCGCTCTCGCCGTCTTCCTCGGGCCTCATCCGACCACTCATTCTGACGCTGCACGTCAACATTCGGGCTGCCTAACGCTTCTTGCTGGCACCTCGCCGCCGCCCTCGCCCCTGCTCGCGTCCCCATCGCCCCAGAATCGGCTGGCAAGGGTCTCGGGGATGCGTCCGAACATGGGCCATCTTGCCTCCGGGTGTCGTAACGCGCCCCGTGGCGGAAAGGCAGCAATTGGGACGTACGTCGCCGTCCAGAGTCGTATTGCGCTAGGTAGTACTTGGCATGTCATGGGTTCATCGCCCCGCTTCGAGCTTCAGTGTCGGCAACTTGAAGGGACTCAGGGATGCGCGGGTCGCCTGGTCCATCTTGTATCCGGGTCTCGCAACGCGGCTGCACCCAAAGGCGGAAAGGCAGCACTCCGGACGTACTTCATACAGGGTCGACTCGAGCTAGTAGTTGACGCGCCCTCGGTTCGGCGAACTGTTTTGGGTCCGCGGATCAACGATGTCAATGACCTCCTGCGCCATGAGCGCGTCGCTTTTAGTACCTGTCCTCCATACTCGGTCATAATTCACTAGAGGGTGAACGGCGATGCTACGCACGCCCAGCCCGATTCCTCCCATAGTCTGTAGATACATATTTATACTTGATTGTCTTTCTATTTACTTTCGACTGAAGCGCACATTTAAGACCAGCCTCACACAACGAACAGGACATCAAAATAATGCAAGGTTTACTCGCCGTAAGGACCCTAACAAGTGTAGGTTGAGCTCTTGCTTTGGACTCGACGTACTTGGACAACAATGCGGGTTGGCTCAAGTAG
>MNAD01001625.1:49899-69326 GCA_001895945.1 Trametes pubescens
AAATACTGACGATAGAATTATATGCATAAGGCTTGCGATCGAGCTCGAGCTCGAGAACGTCAGTGAACTCGCCGCAGAGCCTGAAAGTGCTAATCATCGTTAAGCGCCTATCGTCCGCCACAGACCAAGCAAATACAAGCAAATGTACAGCAAAAGTCACGTGATATCCGTATATCCTCACTTTACGATCAGTATCAATTCCGATTCTAGGAGGAATCGGAACTGGTCGCGTGCCGCTAACAAAGACCGGAACAACTGCACTGCATATGCTACAAACGTCTACGATACAAGTATATACATATACACATTATTAAACGAAATGATGCATCACGTCTCGTGCCACATGACCAGGACCCGAAAGCGAGCGAGCGAGCATACGCCACGGGTAGCCCGCGCCGAGGAGTCGTCGCTCACGTCAAGGAGTAATCGGCCTACGCGATGGAGACAGGCGGGCGCGCAGCTCGGGTGTGGCGACGACAGCAGGGAAGGAGGTGGGTGGGCGCCAGGCGCGACGCGCGTACGTACATACGTTCGAGACGGGGCGGGGCGTCCTGTTACCTACAGATGCCGCGCTCGGCGGGAGATCCGGGAAGCGAACATGGGAGCAGAAGAGGAGCGCGTCACGTCCGTCCACGGTACGCGCGCGCTCAAGTCCGATACTCGAACGCGTCCTCGTCCTCGTCGAGCACCGAATCGAGGGTAGACACGGAGGGCGAGGCCGGGGTCGACATGGGCGTGAGGGCCGCGGCGGTGACGGCGAGCGGGAGGGGCGTGCGCGCGCGCACCTCCGCGTTCGTGCACGTCCCTTTTTCGAGGTGGTACTTGAGCCCGTTCGGGTTCAGGTACGCCTGCATGCGCGCGGGGGACGTCAGTGTGATGTGTCAGTGTGGCGTTGGACGTGTGGCACGAACCTTTGTGCATCCGGGATGCTGTTGGGCGCGGTGAGACGGGCGGAATAGGTTCGCGGGGTGATTGAGTTGCGCGCGCGGGGACGCGGCACGGTGATCGATGCGGGGAAGAGGAGCGTTGCAAGCCGATGGGTGATCCGAGATGGTGTAATATCAGCGGGGGAGGCGCACATGTCGGCGTTCGCGGTATTCATGGAAGTGGCGGGGGAGCAGGATCATACGTCAGCATGTGTTAAAACAACTCGCAGAGATGATTGGTGCCGCGCGCATGCCACACGGGGCTGAGTTCGTATCGCGCCGCTCATAGAGCGGACATTGAACCATCGACGCCCACAAGTTTCTTCCGGGCAGATGCGGACACTTACGAGGGCGGATGGTGGACGAGCGCGCGGGCATCATAGCAGATAGGCACGGGGAACCGCCGTACTCACCGGACATTTGTACATTTTCTCGCGACCGTCACGTCGGCGGGCGGAAGGCGCTGAGGCGCGTTCCGGAGTTTTTGCGAGGGGACGACTCCGCGCGAGGGGGTCGGCGCCCGAGTGGGATTTTGCGGTTCGCTGGGGGCCGATACCCGAGCGCGCGATGCTCGGAGTAAGTATGTTGTCGCGATCATCGTCGGCCGGACGCGAGCGGCGAGAAGAGTGTGAGGGCGTCCGCGTGCGAGGGGGCTGGAAGGAGAAGAGGGCGGGCGGCAGGCAGAGTGGTTCTCCGAGAATGGGGGAGGAAAAGCAAGAGGACGATGTGGAAGAGGACGCCATTGATGCGGGAGAGTGGATGAGATCAGGGACATGGCTGAGATCAGGAATAGCACGAAGAGGACCGTGAGCAGAAGATATAGAAAGGGGAGCAGGATGGAGGGGCGGGTCGGGCTGGGGATAGCTAAGGATGTAGCTTGCATGAGGGCCTGCGGGGCGTGCATACATGGGACTCGAGTAGGTCGGACGGTCATCATCTAGAGGGAGTGGGAGGACGTGCTCTTCCTCAAAGTGGTCGAGGAGACGGTGGAGGTCGGGAATTGTCTGACCGCAGCAGGAGAAGTTGGAGCACTGCACGGACGTTAGCACCGAAGGTGGCGCGAGGAGGTAATATACATACGAAGGACTGATCTAGATAAGCATTCGAGTCTATGTAAGAATCGAAGAGCGAGTCGTTGTCTGCAGGGAGCGAAGCGGACATCAACGAGAACACGCTGTGGGGATGATGGTGAGTGAGCGGACGTGAAAGGATTGGAAGAGAGGGACGTACTCATCATAAGCGGCCATGGCGAGAGTGAAAGAGAGGACGGCTCAGATCGCGCGGCGGAGGGTTTATACGGGCGGGACGGAGAGAAGGGACAGACAGGGAAACAAGGAAGAAGGCGGGCTGTGTCAGTAGGATCGTCGGAAAGTCAGTTGCAAGGTAGATGGGTGTCGACGCGGGCCGCGGTGGGGGGAGATATAGCAGCTCGAACGGGCGCTATCGGAGCCATTCGCCTGGGAGGTGTCACGTCGAGTGGAGAGCTCCCGAGCAGAATCTTCCGCCCCGCAAGAAGCCACCTCCCCCTCTGATTCCCCTCCTCCGGTCATGCCCATATATAGCCACTCGCTTGCCATATCGGACTCCATCCACGCATGCCACCTCTCCCGCAGACGGTGGCTGTGACGCCCGCTCAACCCGTCTACCGTTACGGGCAGGGATCGAGCATCTCCCACCCACTCACACTGCGAACCACGCCTATCGAGGCCACGCGCGACGGACGCGGACGCCCCTCGCCGCTACCGACGCTCCCTCCACCGTCACGCGCGTGCGGGCATCCGCCGCGTATCGCACGAGGGGGCAGAGCGAACACCGCTCGCCTAGCCATCGCAATTGGAGCACTCTCAGGGACCGGGGATCCTCGATCCACCGTCGTGGGGCGCACCCGGCTTAAACCCGACTCCCGCCCACGACGACCTCACCCCTGTCCGCGCCCGAGCCACCCAGCTGTGCTAGCGCGCGATAGCGAGAACGATGTCAGTCTGCACAAGTCTCACCCGTCGCTGGATGTACTCTTCGTCCGCCGCGCGAACTAACTCCTCAAGAGCAAAAACGCACTGCTTGTGGGCCCTTTACCGAGGATTTCTAGACACATAGCTCAAGCTCGAAGTCCTAGTCGTTTGTAGGGGCGCAGAGGCAAGTATCTCGTTGATTTTGCTCCAGTAGTAAAAACATGGTATTCTGGATACCGCCACAGCAGCCTGAGAGGGGTTCGCCTAGAACCTGCGTTAGCAAGTTGAGGACAAGCTAGTATCAAGTATCGTCGAGGCCGATGACGGGGACACGACGTCGTCGAGTGAGGGTGAGTGACGAGCGAGAAGAAAATTGTTCTAGAGACCAAGCGCCCGCCCTGGTCCTGCAGGAGTCGGGCGTTCTTTCATCTCACGCTCGTTCCATCCGAGTACTCCCCGCTGCACACCAGTACTTTGTTCAACGAGTCAAAGACGTATGACGTCTTGGTGTTGGACGAGGTCGTGTTCGCAGCCTATTATCTACATCCTTAAGTACAACTATTTTTTGGAGATAATGCGCTCATCTTCCCTCTCATAGCCAAGCGTGCCAACCATGCACCTGCCAACCGTTTGCCATGTCGTCGCCAGCACGGTGGTGCATACAGACGGCAGCTCCGTCTTACGTCACCTAAGTAGACATTCTACACATCCGAGTGGGCGTCGAGGGTCCATACGTGTTCATCGCCGGGCTGCCCGTATGATAGCGCATACTACGTACGTCCGGATGCGCCTCCTCGCCTCCTTGCTCGCGGAACGCTCTGATACCCGCCCTGCAGGACGGCACTCTTGTTTCATCTGTTGCTCCGCCAAGTCGGGGGAACGTCACAAGGGGAGGCTCTTTTCGAGGCACCGCGATCGCCGTCTTACCCCATCCTTGACATATCCCAAGATTCAACGTTCAACGCTCGCGACGGCGACCTCAATACCCTCTGGTCGAGTTTATGCGAGTCTATCACGTACGCACGCACGCACGCACGCACGCGAAGCCTCCAGTCGCGACCCTCTATTCTATACCCGTGAAGCAGCGGCCCATGGCCCATGGCCCAGTTGCCCATCCTCGCCTCCGGTGCTCGCTGCTCGACCTGAGCGACCTGGGTCGCTAGCGGCACACGACCCCCGCGAGTGCGACCGCCTCCCTTCGACCTGATTCAGGCGTATTTCGTACGACCTTGCCGACGCCGCGCTTGAGTGCGGCCCCGTGCAAGGTCCCTACTCAGCGCTGCTCTTTCACACGTCTTGGCGTGCAGGTCGGCCGGTCGTGCATCCATCGTCTGATTCGATGTCCCAGTGTGGACCCCCTGTGGACCCGGCGCCGGGCCCGCCTTCGCGATGTCGGTGAACACGAGAACTTGATTCGTGCTCGGGGCTTCCCTCAGCTAGCTGGTACATCGCTCCAGCTAGGTCTTCAATCCGTACCATCCCCGCGGCGGCGGGAAACATCGCCCTGCATGATGGTTTGTTACGGCGGCGGCGTATGGTGTCTGGAGAGCATTGATGTTCAATGAAAGTGCGAGCTGTGGCAAAGAACAAGGCTACCCGAATGGGACGTCTTTAGGCAGGCTGGCGCGTCGTCGAGGTGCGAAGCCAAGACACGGTGGAGGGGTGGCGAATTTAATCAAATGTGAAGCGCACACGTACATGGGCGAGAGCGCCTGTAGGAGAGGTACACTGGGGTGTGATGCATATTCGCAGATAGGCATATCGTGCGCAAACACAGCCGACATCTCCCACAGGCCTGTGGATTGCATGAAGTTGCGAGCGTCATTGTCCGCGGGTCGCCTTCAAGCAGGCGCCGAGGACGTCTTCGTTTGTAACAGGGTCAAGTCCCCAACTGTGGGAGGTATCACTGGCGGCGGCGTTAGGAAGGGTATGGTCGAGTAAATATAGCATAGCAAGGATAGGCGAAGATATGTAGCATATGAACAGACGAGTAAGAGGAGCAAGTTGACGAATCGGCCAAGGGTACTGAGTGGGAGGTGGGAGTGTCCTACCGAGGAGACATCGGGAACGGAGTCGACTGAGCGAGGACATGGCCGAGACAGCATGTGCGCATAGGTACGGAGCCGGATGGAAAGGGGATACGCAGGGGTGGCGCGTCACCGTTCACTCACTCCGAGTCGGTGGCCGGTAGCGTGTGCTCTTTCCAAGGATCAACAAAAGGATTATCTGAGTGCTCGAATCGAAGAACGTTACGCATACTGGGGAGAATGGAGTGAATGTATGCAGCGCATGGCCCCGGGTCTTCACACCTGATGAACTGGATAGTGAGCTCCTCTAGCCCGGACAAGAGCGCTGGCAGCTCCTGTGGGGAACCGGCGACCTCCTCGCTCGTGCCCACGTTCGCCTGGCAGCATCGGTGGTCCGCCTCGCCATGATCGCACCGCATCACGATCTTCTTCAGGATACCGGGCACCGCTCGACTCGCTGCGATAACGTGAAGATATGGCACGCCAGGGACCTCGTCTGAGTGCCATGTGGAGATCGCGATTGAGCGTAAAGAAGGAAACGAGTTCTTTGAGAGAAAGCGGATGAAGTAGCCTAGAGAAAGCGAAGGATCGTTCGTACTTTCCATTGAGTATGCAGCAAGCAAATGTTCACGTACTCAAATCATGGGCAAAGTTGATGTCCAACTCTGTAACGGCGCTGCCAAATACCGATCCGGTGAAAGAAGGCGGAGGGTCCTATGCATGAAGGGGAGCTCGTAAGCGGTCTAGAACGGCGTTAGAAAACGGCTTGAACTTGCCTGGTCAGCGTAGAAGAATGTCCAATGTATTTTGGTAAGCTTCTGACATGCTCGTAGATGTCCGCGGATTACTGATAAATCCACACGTCCTCCGGCTGCGGGAAGAGGCTTGGACTTTAGGGAAATACGTAACAGGTCCAACACAGCGAGGTTTGGGAAAGCCCACACCACGTCCAGTACGGCCCTCCACGAGCTGAATTTACATTGCACTAGCTGTAGAACAGTGATGCTGGCGAAGAATGGCAGACGCATGCGAAATATGGGGAGGGGAGGTCCGCAAATGAAGTCTACCTTCCAACAGGTCAAGCGTCGTAGATTGGGGAATGTGTGCATGAAAAGCTCGGCCGACGACACGAATGTTGATTGATGTAGCCAGAGTCGAGAGGTGATGAGCGGCTTTGGCGCTGTACGAATGGCAGCGGTGAAAAGGGCGAGGCGACGCTCATCTTCGAGATACGGAGAGCCCCAGAGGAGGAGCTGAGCGCGAACACGCCATGCGCGGCAAGTCAAAGCACACGCGCATAGCGTATGCTGCATTTCGATACCGGGTTTATACTGCTTGAGGATAGCGGCGGACCAGATATCAGGCAGCGTGTCCATGATGGCTTCACAGAGCTCGATAGGAATCCGACAGGCCTCCATCTCTAGAGACGGGAGATGGTGGATAGAGGGTTATGACGTCGCGAGGTGGTCTACAAAGCATTTGATCAGCCTGCACAGAAGCTGGAAGCAAGGGTAGGATGAATGTCAACGAACTCACCTTCAAGCAACCCGGCGCGATGACGAGGTGGAAGGCTAGGATACAACACGGGGAGACGGTGATAAGGATGTCGATAGTCGAATTCCAAGGACCGTAGAGCGCCCGCGTCGGATACGCGAAAAGAGCCGCGGATGAGACGCACCCGACACGGAAAACATGCACCAGGGCAGACGCAGGGGCACGAACGACAGAGGAGACGGTAGGCGAGAGGAAGAAACGGAAAGCAAGTCCAAGGAGGGAAAAACAGCGATCGATGGAAGAGCAGGCTGAGCGCGCGAGAGCAGCTGAGCTCGAGCTCTGTTAAGGTCAGTCTTTATTTACAGTCCAGAGCTCGACGCCGTGCACCATGTGGTCGAACAGACTCCGTTGAGACAAGACCGTGTGGTATTAAAAATAGCAATGGGTATGCCTCTGGCTCAGTCAACGACAGCCAAGAAGATGTGATACTAGGTAGTCCGAACACTACAGTGAATGAGGTAGATGTAGTTCAACGTAGCAGCTACGCGCAAGTCCGTGGATTTCACCGCCCGTCCTCCCGCCATCCTCCCTCATCCGCTCGTGAACTTCATGAACGAGACCGAGAGGCGATTATGCGAGGAACGCAACAGCAGCCATGACACCCGCGAGCGTCGAGATCGCGGAGACGCCGAACGCAGCCACGCCGTTGCTGTCGCCAGTGGCCGCACCGGTAGCCGACGCGCCAGCGGAAGCACCAGTGCGGGTCGCGGTACCAGAGCCGCTCGCCTTGTTGGTACCGGTGGCAGTAGCAGAGGCACCCGAGGCGGTCGCGGAGCCAGACGCACCGCTGCTGGCAGCACCGGTCGCAACAGCGAGGTCGGTGAAGAGAGCAGACGAGGCCATCTGGACACAGTTCGAGGACGCGGGGACCTTGGGGTCGTACGGCATCGAGCTGATAACACCGAGCGACTCAGCGGGCTGGGTGTAGGTCACAACCTGGCCGTTCGAGGTGTAGATGCCAGGGGGGTCCTGGTTGTCACCATCGCAGTACTCGAAAGTGCCGTCCTGGGCGGCGGTGGGGCAGTTGTACGAGACACCGATACGGTCATAGATGTGCTGGCAGAGATCTGCCGCGTTGGGGCCGGAAGGATCGCAGACCTTGAAGCAGAAGGAGTTGCTACCCATGAAGCTACATCGCGCTATCAATAATCATTCTTGATAGGACAGACAGTACGACGTACTTGTGCCACTCGTGAACCTGAGTGTAGGTGTTGTTGTCGGTGTTGGTGCCGAACGCGTTCGAGTAGACGAGACCACCGAGGGGGTTTCCGCGGAGATCAGCACCGTGGGGGTCAAGCTCTCCTCCACCGTCGCCAGAGAGGATGTTGATCTTCGTCTGGTCGATGAAGCCAACGACCTGGATGTAGCCGGGGGTCTTGGTGAGCTGCACACCGGTAATGGCGCCAGCAGGGATCAGGCGGGAACCGTGACCCTTCTTGGTACACCAAGCGACCTCCTCACCCTCCGAGTCACCGATAGAGGTGTTGGGCTGCATGGGCGCCCACAGGCAGAAGTCTGCACACCGCCGTTGAACTCAATCGCATCCGCCCAGAACGGACTAGAAAACTTACCATCAAGGTGGTTGATGACCGCAGTCTGGCAGAGAGACTCGGCGCCCTCAGTGGTAGAGTTACACCGGTTATAACCGCTCTGGCGGCCACGGACGAGGTCGTCGGTGTCGGCCTGGTAGGGCTGTGATACGGGGATTTTTGTAAACCAAAGTTCCGACCGTGAACGAGAGGATACTTACGAGGTCGTCCCAAGAGAAGACCTTGGAGGCGAGGGGAACGAAGGAGGTAGCAGTGCTGTCCTGGGCGAGGACGCCGGTGGAGGCTGCCGCGAAGGCGAGGAGGGCTGAAAGAGCGACGGGAGACATGATGATTAAAGGAGAACGGTCGAAGGAGAGGACCGCAGGGAGGAAGAGGGAAACGACGAGGACAGAGAGACGTTGGCGGCGGACAGACAGCGCACAGCCCCTAATATACCGCACTTTCGCACTCCGAAAATAGCCGCGTCCTTCACGACCGCCTCCCCTGCCCTATTTCGGGCGTGCACGGACCACACCCACGTGGCGCCCCTGTCCGCTGCAGCGCCCAGCTCCTCCGGCCAAGCGGGCCCAGCATCAATCTCTCTTCATTCATACGTACTCGACACAAGACAGTCCTCACCGCCGTCTCTTCCCCAGCACGCTCCCCGCCGCGCACAACACTCCCCGCTCCAGCGTGCCGTGCTCGGGCGTGTCGAGCTCGATCCCCAGGTCCTCCCCCAGCTCCGTCGCCTGCTGTGGCGTGAGCGCGTCTGTCGCAAGGGACCAGAAGCTGTTATGCGGGCATAGCCGCGCGGGATGAACATTGAATGTTCGGATGATCAGCTCTATGGATATCGCACTGAAGCCGCGCCCTCGAACGGGCTGCTGAGACCTACGTGTTGAATATCTTCCGCCTTCGCACCCATTCGTTCCTCCACCGCGTACAATCTGCGTCCAGCTGCGCGGACTCCTCTTGCGAGATGAGCGGCGTGCCCGCCCGTAGAGGGTCGAGGTGGCTGCGCGCCTTCTGGACCTACAATGTGGCACGAACGTTATCAGCGATCGACAGGGTTCACCCCACCGTCCCCCGGTCAATCCGCAGACCCTGCTCCGCGTGCACAAGGGTGCATGGCGATCGCGGCGTAATAATCATAAGCTTACCGCGTCCGCAGCCTTCTTGACTTCGACGACAAGCTCCTTATCTGTAGGCGTACTCTTTAACCTCGCCAGCTCTAGGAGGCAGTTAAGGTGAGTACCCGCATCGACGATAGGAGTGCTGTGCTGACATACGTGCTCCAGTAGACTTGACCTCCGCGCCAAGCGACTTGTTCTCCTCGTCGATCCGTTTGACCTCGGCTTCGAGCGCGGCGAGCTTTTCGGAAGGCATGTCTTCGAGATTGGCTTGGTTTACGACGAAGAACGTCGTCTTTCCTGTTGGACGTGTATCAACAGCTTGAATGCAGCATATATGCGTGACTATATGCGCACCATATGTCTTCTGGACGAGGTCGCCCTTCTCTGCAAGGGCGACCATGATCTTCTGGGTCGCAGCCTTCGGTACTGCGCCCTTGAGGTTGGCAGAGACGTCCACGGCCCCAAATGGACGGTTCATCTGGGTATATACTTTGTCAACGTCTATGTGAGTGGGTGTATGCTAGTCGCGTGTACCCTTCGTATGTAGTCGAGAACCATGTCCTCCGCTGCCCTCGTCGTCAGTAGGCAGCCGCCAACGGGAAACTGAGAAAACGCGCGCACCCTCCTTGCCCTTGATGATGGGGACCTTCGCCTCTGCCTGCTTTGCCTTGGATGCCATCGGAGTGAGAGGGTGAATGCAGGAGAGAATGCGCGTCCCGGGATTGGCGGACGCGACGCGTCTGAAGCGGCGCGTGCATCACGTGCACGGAGACCGGAGCATCCGGGGCGCTTGCCGCGGACCTTGACGTCGGAAAACACCTCCGTCTCTTTCTCGCCCGGGGCCCCGCACTCGCTCTTCCTCATCGCCGCATACACCCACCCCGCACAGCGATCACGCTCCCCTCCACGCCGTCCACCCACTCTCGGACCGCGCATACGCCCGCAGACTCGACGCCCGGACTGCATGCACTGACGCTCCACGCCCTCTCGAATGCCCGCCCATGCATCACAAGACCGGCAGAGCCTTAGCTACATCGCCCGCTCAGGCTTCGCGGGGGGCATTGCTGGTTGTGTCGTGCGTCGCGCGTTCTTCGCTGATCGGACGCGTGTACTCACTTCGTGCAGGCGAAGACGGTCGTCGCGCCGCTTGACAGGGTCAAGATCCTCTTCCAGGCCTCCAACCCCGACTTTCAGAAGTATGCTGGTGCGTCTTCCCCTCCTTTGCCCTTTCGCGACGCGAAGCCCAACGATGGGATTCAGGAACCTGGAGTGGGACCTTCCGTGCTGTCTCGCAGATTTACGGCGAGAACGGCTTCCGCGGCCTCCTACAGGGACATTCTGCAACACTCCTCCGCATATTTCCCTATGCCGCCATCAAGTTCATGGCGTATGACCAGATTGAAGGCGTACGTCTCTGCCTCTATTTTCAGTTTGAATGATTCTGACGGGACCCACAGCTGCTAATGCCTACACGAGAGAGCCAGACGAATACACGTCGCTTCGCTGCGGGGGCTCTCTCCGGTATGCGCTCTCGTCCTCTGACACTCAATCCACGCATCTCACACCCTCTATAGGAATGACATCCGTCCTCTTTACATACCCATTAGAGCTCATCCGCGTTCGCATGGCCTTCAGCACGCGCAACGCCGCCCGACCTTCCGAGCCATACCACCGCCCATCCTTCCTCTCCAGCATGCGCCAAATATACCGCGAAGGTGCCCCGCTCGCCAATACTGCCCCCTCCGCCGCATCCTCCTCTACCGCCCCCCACCCCTCGATATTCACCCGTTTCCCCATCCTTAAATTTTACCGCGGCTTCACCGTCACCATCGCGGGCATCGTCCCCTACGCCGGCACCTCCTTCCTCGCCTGGGGCTTCCTGCGCGCGCGCCTGCTGCCCTATCCCAAATCCAAGGGCGCATCCACGCCCGTAGCCGACCTCTCCATCGGCGCGGTCTCAGGCGCGCTCGCCCAGACCGTGTCATACCCGTTCGAGGTCGTGCGCCGGCGCATGCAGGTCGGTGGCGTCACGCGCCCGGACCGCTGGTTACGCTGGGGTGAGACGGTGCGCGGGATCTGGGGCGCGAGCGGCTGGCGCGGCTTCTACGTCGGGCTCACTATTGGATACTTGAAGGTGGTGCCGATGACCGCGGTGAGCTATGCGGTGTGGCAGTGGCAGCGGCGCATACTGGGGCTGTGAGCAGGGAGAGGATACTACATACTAGTGCGCACATACTGTCAGATCCCGCATTGTACTACTACTGCAACCTGCATCGTATCGCAGCTCTCTCTCTCGTACTCGGGGTGTCACACGCGCGTTGGGCCTGGGGAGATATATGGGCATAAGGGCATATATTCATAGCTTGAGGACAGCGGCGGCTACGAACACGACACAGCACAGTACAACACAACACATGACAGTCACAGCGTCCATATTCGCGACAAAGCAAGAGTCAAGACGAAACACGACGAAACACACAGCGAGAACCAGTGTCCACGATGTGATGCGCCCAGCTTGACCAAGGGCATGCATCCTCTAGGAACACTTCCGATACGACATACAACCACCATGATCCCAGCACACGTACCCCGAAGGACGCACGCACCGGCCACCTAGTAGTACGGGGAGAGCCAGCAGCAGCACGCGCACTCCGCGCCCGCGGCCGGGTTGCAGTCCGAGAGCGTCGTGAACACCGCGCCGACGAGCGCCGGCACGAACGGCACCGTCGCGCCCCACACACCCACCCCCAGCGCAAGCCCCACGCTGAACCCTACCTCGTGCGCGAGCGCCGCAAGCGCGGGCAGCACTGTGAGCCCCACCGCGAGCGCGAGCACGCTCGCGAGCGCCGCGCCCGCCATGACGTACAGCGGCTCGTCCGACCCGGGCGCGTTCTCGGACGCGTGCGCGGCGCGCAGGCGCTGGAACGTCGGCAGCTCGCTGCGGGAGGCCGCGCGAAAGGCGAGGAGGTGGAGGGTGCAGAGGTGGAGCCAGCCGCCGAGGCCGACGAAGGCGCCGACGATGGGCCCCCCAGCGGCGCATGCGGTGAAGCCGGCGTCGGGCGGGAGGCGGTTCGTGGGCGAGACCCAGCCGAGGACGGCGACGAGGGAGAGGGCGTAGCCGAAGAGGCTCGCGACGGTCGAGATGGCGGCGCCGACGAGCATGAGGTAGATGAGCATGCGGAGGTAGTACACGGCGTTGTAGACCGCCTCGGCGGCGCAGGAGTGGGATGCGGGCGCGGGCGCGGGCGTGGTGGGACCAGCGGAGTCGGCCGCGGCCAGAGGCGTGAGGACCACGGCAGTGGCGGGCGCGCCACCGGGGGCCGCCGGGGAGGGCAGGACGTCCTTGAGCTCGACCCCGTCCTCGGACGAAGGGAGGCGTTCGTACTGGGGCGGCTGGGGCGGAGCAGCCCAGGTGGGCAGGCGGCCTAGGGCGAAGAAGAGGCTGTGTGGCGGCATCGTCGGTACGACCTGGGCGGGCTGGTTGTCGGCCACCATGACCGGGCGGACGGTGTACATCGGGAGTGCTTCTTCGAGGTGAGACATTCTGTTGAGAGTCGTCGAAGTGGCGCGTTGAATCGAAAAGAGGTGGTATGGGTGAACGAAGAGAGAGCTCGAAGGAACGGTGCTGTGAGCTGTCCTGGCCCGCTTCGTCCGCCCACGCGCCCTATTTATCTGGAGCTGGAGTGCTGCACTGCCCTGAGGTAGGACCAACCACTCTGGCAGAAGAATCAGAGGCGGCGAGAAGAATACAGCGCCTTAGAGACAAGAGACCAGGAGGAGGACACAAAAGCAGCTAGACCGAGGATACACGCTTTGAGCAGGAGAAGCCTGAGCGTGCGCAGGGCGGTGCGGCGGTGCGCGAGCGTGCAGCGCCGCCCGCGTACTCGGGAGGCGTGCCCTGCGAGGGACCCAGCGGGGACGATTATCGGCCATCGATATAATAGCACCGCCTGCTTCTTCGTGTGTGTATGCGGGAATCTAGGTAGAGCGGATGGCAACGAATTGTGAGCGATTATTCTGCACAGACAAAAGTGTAGTGCACCGATACCGCTAATGTTGTGCATAGCTAGGTCTTGCTGGGATGGTGATTTGTCGCGGTATCCAGAGACAATACTGGCAGAAGCTTGCGAATACAACCAGCTCGTATGGGCCGGATACGACAGACATCGTGGTGAGAAGCTGTGAGAAGGGTAGGAGGGTAGGAACAAAGGATGGCACAAAAAGGCAGGCGGGTGGCACTCGGAAACTCCGCTAGCGTTTCGCAGGCACATGGCGGTGAGCGTTTCCCGGTTAGGCAACTGTCCTACGTCGCTCTCACACTGCTGGCACTCAGAAAGTACGTACATTCGAACCTCGAGGTCAGATGGGACTCTGCTCTGAGTGTCAGTGTCCTTGAAGCCATGTCGTTGCAACGTGGCCGGGGGTGCTGTATTTTGGTGAAACTTGGCCAGAATATCAGGTAACCAATTGCGGTCGACGGGCGGATCAATCTTGAGGCCTGAGGGCGAACGATGAGTCGCGTTATACTAGTTGATGTGAAGAGTACATGTCTTGGCTATCGAATCCTAGCGCTACGCGATAGATACGCCAAGATACAAAGATATAAACGGCAAAACAGACAGGCCAACTCGTGCACTGCTCACAGGCAAAGCTCTGTATCATCACAAACCACGCATACGGCAATAGCACCACAAAGTACGATAATGACGATCATCTCTGATCCAACTGAGTATGCTAGCAAAGCTTGTGCAACGCGTGTACCCCCTGGCGAAGAAAATTTGTCAATGGCGGTGCCAATGGCAACGGCTGCGACAGGGAGCACGGTGTGTTGGGCGAAGACGAGCATGTGCTTCGCTATGCGCCGTGGACGGTTCGCCCTCCGTTGGTCCTCATTCCGCACCAAGAACTTAGATAGCACGGAAAAGGCCAACTCGGTAGAGCCGCCAACGATTAAACTCCCTGTGGTGGCTACGCGGTAAATCTCCGCCCGCGAGCCAAACGGGCTTTCGGGAACGATGATGTTTCCCAAGCACGAGGCCGTGATTGCGGGGAGAATGCAGCGAGAACTCGCGCAGAGGGCGTCGTGAGCGACGCTCATAAAAAGGGGGATGATGCGCCTGTCCACAACGCGCTGAGCTTCGGGCGTTCGGGACTCCCTGAACAAAGTCGGTGATGGAAGTGTCGAGGTCGTGATCAGTTCGGTGTACACGAGATGTGTTGAGAGCATAGCGTACTCGTCTGAGATTTGTGACCCAACAGTAGACGGCATCGAATCAACGTCTTGCACGATGATACCACGTGTGTGGAGGAGTGATCTTGTTCGAGGTTGCTGAGGAGTAGAGAGAGCTGCCCATCCTTATATACTCGAGCCCCTGCGATTTCTCTATTTGAGAGAGGAATCTGTGCTATAGTGGCCGCCAGTTGTCACCGAGAGACTAATACGGGGACTATTGAATGGTGTAAGAATCAGGTATGCTCGTGATGGCGTTATGCTAGTGAGTGTTGAGCAAATGAATACCATCTACGCCGCGCCGAAACGATGTACGTGCGGGGCCTCTGGCTGTGGTGGCATTAATGGCGCTGTAGCAAATCCGACGATGGCACTCACTGTTATCCGTGGATGTGGTTGCAGTGGGTCTTGATCTTCTATTTGTGCCATATGCGCCGACTAAAGTCTCCTCCGCCTTCCGATTAGGGGTCCTGCAATGGCATATCTGAGCGAGGCGTAGCATACTCTGCGCTGGCTTTGCGGCGCAGTATACTATTGCTAAGGATAGCGTTCTATGCCTGAGTCCTCTTTTGCAATGTGTATTGATCTGGTTAGAAAAGCGCACCGCGTCAGCGTGTCTTTTCACGGTGTCCGCCACCAGCATGTCGCGATGCTGGTACGATGACCGAAGGGACGCCGTAAATTGCCGCGGCGTAAGTTCGAAAATCCAGAGACCCAGCGGAATATGTTCGCCTACGATGAGGAGAGTCAGCTCATAGAAGCTCAGTGCGACACCTTGATTGTGGGGGACCTCCAGAGCTGGAGATACGGCGTTGGTGCAGAGAGTACGGAAGAGAAAAGCTCCTCTGCGAGTTCGAGCAGCGCCACCTCGCCTCGAAGCTGCTTTTCCCACGCACTGATGGCAGGTCGTCGCGACAATTTATCTGTACGAACCTCATCCATTCAACATAGAAACGCAACAGTAACTACATAGAGACAGACACAAGATAGCCAATCCACAGTCGCAGTATGTACAGCTCATAGTAGCGCAACTTACGGCCCATCCGCTAGGCAAACGGGTCATTCCGCCGAGTCAGACACACAGTCACAGAGCTCCGACGAGAACGTCGCGAAAGATGAAGATCCTGATGAGAGCCCACCCTGCTTCTCCGCCCAGACATACCACTACCACGGCGTTGGATGAGAAGCGGCCTGGTGCGGTGGCGATGCCGACAATGGTCGACAGGAAGGCGAGTACGGCCATGAGATCCAAGCCAATCCACATGCGCTCCCGGAGGCTCGCGTCCGTCCAGAAATGCCGGGGTCCCGGCATGTTGGGGTGGCGATAGATCACATATCCCGCCAGACCAGCGAAGGGGCCCACGATGAGGCTACCCCAGAAAGCTGCGTGCGACACCGGTCCCCGCTGGCCATTGTCTCCAATGAGTGCAGCTCCAATGTACGGCGCTGTCACACTGGGGATAAGGCAGAGAGCGACGCTGAGGCCGACGGAGTTGACGAGACCGCAGAGCATGTGGAAGTTGCGTCGGCGCTGATCATAGGCAAGACGATCCGTTGTGTGCCGGAATCTTGCATTCCGCAGCGGCCGTATGTGCGTCGTATACACGGGTTCAGCGGAGCTGAACGATCGTTGGAGCTGGCGCGAAGGTCAGTGAGCTTTGTCCTCGTGTATATGAACGAAGATCATACCTGCGATCCTCCTGCGTTGGGCGGTAGTATGCCATACTGGGCGGCGATGTGATGTGCTTGTAGGAGTGGACCTCGTCGAAGGACGAGGAGGCCACTGGAGATACAGCGTGGTGCCCTGAGGTTTATATATCGTAGCTGCACGTGTAGGTGGCGGTCGTGGATAGAGGCACATCGGGGCGGCAGATTCGAGCTAGAATGACGGGCGCAAACAGGGATATCTGAGCGCGCGTACGACAAAAGGAAGAGAGTATGATAAAGAACTTAACTAGAACGTAATGTGTCTTCGCAACGCCCACGCCACCAGTGCGAAGGCGCGCTGATGATAGAGCGACACTGGAACAGATCTGAGCATAATAGTCAGATATACTTACCTCCGTCGTGTCATCACTTCGCGGGGATGGATCTCCTCGAGTCAAACACACGACGGAAGAGGTATATCGAGATGTAGTCGATCGATAAATTAGGAACAAAAGCATAAGACCACCGTAGTGCCTCCAATCGTAGCGAGGCTGTACTGCCACGACTGCAATGGGTTGCCGCAGAGGAGCTGACAAGAGAGCTATCGTTGTAAAGGAAAGAAAGGAGCGGGGGGTGTCATGGGGAACAGGCAGGCGCGGCCGCCCACGCCGTAATCAGATGTCAAGCAACCTGATTCTGGATACGGTACTTTCTTATTATCAGGTTCGGGGAAGATATCTGCGTCAGCCCACATGTAAGCAAATAGGCAGATACTTAGACTGCAAAATTTGAGCCTCACAGTCGACGGACGCAGTGCCTGCAATGACCAGAACATCGGCTGATGATCCTTTGACAGCGACGCCGCATGTTTGTGCTCTCTTGTATAGCGTGGCTAGATCCAGTGATCCGTGACATGGTATACGGCGTACCCTTTCGTACTGTCTGTCCTTCACTCGTCAGGCGATGCGCGACCCCAGCGCCGAGCATCAGCAGAGCATGCGCTGAAGAGCAGTGCGTGTAAGATAAAAACGGAAAAGAACTCCACAGCAAGTTGAAATAGACGTAGGGTAGAGACTCTTAGACTGTGATGGTAGAGGCGGTTGAAGGAAGGGCCCACAACCGCCCGCGGGATGTATCAAGCGCCCGAGAGCCTCGTGTCGTCGTTTCGCACGCCCAAGCCGCAGGCTCCGCTTCCTTCACTGTGTACTCGACGACCACCTTCGATGCTACAACGCCCGGTCGAAAGCGCGTCGCGTTTCAGTTACCATCGAAATCACGAAGAGCTATACGGGCTCCGCTGTCTGTTAAGTACTCGCATGGGCCCCTTATGCGGGCATTTGTATTTTGTTCGAGGATCGAGCAAGCTGCCATAAGTTGTATTCGTCCTATACGTGCGCGGGGACGGCTAATCACAACACTGACTCCTGCACAGGTACGTATGCTAAGCAGAAACAACAGCGTCCAAGGCAGGACGCATGCGCCACAACGTGTACCCTAGCAGAATACTTCCAAAACCGCACCCCACGAGGAAGAACGGGTTCGTGGCAAATCCATGTACGCCCACCGCTCCGTAGAATGTGCTTCCCATCCACATACATGCCAGTATGAAAATCCTCGCCTCGCGCTCATGCCGCCCGCCAGCTGTCCGCGAACCGTCCAAGGCTGCCAGGTAGTGCTCGCGCCCGCAAAAAGCGACGAGGCTGCCGAAAGGCAGGAGCCTGTATATGTCTGCAGCCTTGCACAGAAGAGTGGTGGACGTCGCCAACGAGCTACCGCTTGGAACAAAGAGCTCGCCCAGAAACATGGACACGACGCTGGCGGCGCCGCAGACGACTGCGCCCCATATCATAGCGGCTTGACTGCTTCTGAATGGGTACGGAGTCCGGCGGGAGAGGGCAGGTTCGTCGGACCTGTGGAATTCACTTCCGTGTCAGGATCCTACCAGCGCGGCACTCTTCGTAAGTGGACGTACCGCTCGCTGCTTGAACCCATGTCTGACGGCATCTCTGCGGTTAGGATATCTTGAGTTGAAGGCGGGCGATGCGTGTCGGAGTGAACCTCGAAGAGGTGACTGGAGAATTTGAGGTATAGATTCCAAGTCTTATATACCACGCCAGGCTGGCCATGGTTGGTTCTTGTTGCCGCATTTGCAGACTAAGGCAGCGCCGCCGGGGCCATCGCGATGCGCCACTGGGACCCTAAACACATAAATATTATCTTGTCTATGCGATTGTGCTACTTGAAGAGGTAAGATCCGCCCAGGGACACCATGTACATGCGGTGTTTTGGGCGCAGCGCCGTCTGTTAGTATTCCCTTTGGCTTGCTGCAGATGATACTTAGTCGATCTACGTATACAGCGTGTCAGTGCTCTCGTCTCGAACAAGTGTAGGTGATGGTACATGTGTATATTCTGCACCGGCGTCCGGCATTTGACTGCGATTCGACCTGATGCGCCGAGGGTGAAAAACAAGGCGCGCCCGTTCACATCAGCAGCCAGGCGCGTACGGGACCTTCCATACTTACCAAGCGCATGTGTTTATCTACATCGCCCTGCAACTTCCAAATATCGCAACATATGTGGAGCTGCAGTTGGTAAGGACTGGCAGTGAAGGAGTCACCTTACCGAGATGGCTTGCAAGGGAACCTGGATGAGCACAGATGGTATAAGTCCCCATTCCATCACCGTATACACATTACGCTCTACCACTGCTAGCCTGCCAAGCACCAAGTCGTACCTCCCAAGACGAACAGAGTAATACCCGCCAGGATGGTCGCCACTCCCGCAGAATTCAACACCAACAAGTACTTGAGTTCCGCGCGCGAGAGCGGCGACGGGAGGTGCCGCGCCGCCGCGACGGCGTTCACCAGCAGCCCGCCAACGGGATAGAAGAAGAAGACTTGCACGGCCGCGAACAGCATGACGCAATAGACGAATGCCAGCAAGCGTCGATTACGCTCCTCGTCCGTTTTGTCGTCGTGTTTGCCGCGCCACGCTTCGATCGCAGCGTAGATGAGCCCGCCGAGCAGGGTCGGCAGAAGGAGGAAGGCAGCGACTCCGGCGAATGCCGCTGTTTTGCCGGTGTCACTGTGGACGAGGACGCCTGCTGGGGAATCCCGCCCGAAGACTTCAGGGTGAACGGCGATGCTTCGCACGCCAGATCCGATTCCACTGTCCAGCGAAAATCAAAGATCAAGTTCTTAGAATGATTCAATATGGGTTATATGATAAGAATGCCCCATACTTACACAAAGACTCGGATTGAAATACTGCCTGATATGTTACAGTAAGACTGGCATTCCGCCGCCTCGAGTATGCAGAACATCCTAGCACCACGGTGGCGCACCGGCGGGGCTCACAACGCACACGAAATGATATGCACAAGCTCAGTGCTCAAACTTGGCGGGCTCAGGTTGGAGACGCCGAACTG
>MNAD01001626.1:0-12501 GCA_001895945.1 Trametes pubescens
GTCCCAGGAAGGTTTCCTTGAGGGTAGCATGGACCTGAGTGGCAGTATCGGCCTGGCCGGTCTCAACCAAGCGGGTAGCATGGCGGATGTCGGTAGGGGAGAGGAGTGATGGGCGACCACCCTTGGACTTGTGGACTCCAGGGCAGTTGGCAGAGCGAATCTTGCTGATCTGGCTTCTGCTGACACCAGTTTTGGATTGTATAAGGGAGATGGAGAGCTTCTGGTTGCAGAGATGGATGATGTTGTTGACAGTGGCATCAGAGAGTGCTGGGGGCATGGTGGTAGCAGAAGTGAAGGAGTATTCCAGCAATGATGATGTGGCATCACCTCAGTAAACATTAGATAATGTATTCCCACAGTATCATGTGACATTCACAACACGCTTGGTGAAAAACGGCCCAGTTGTTCCCTGACAAACTGCCCATTACAAAACTGTTTCCAGAAGATGTGGGTAAAGAATATATCATAACTTGGGATTTTGGTCTCCGAATTTTATGAAACAAGTACCTACGAAAAGCCAAGACATATAGCTACTAAATGCAATTTGAATCGTGACATTCCGCCCAGTCGTTGCGGAGATATTCATCAAAAGGCGCCGGATGGCCATTTCTGGAAACAGTTTTGTAAGGCACTGTATGTGTTCGGAGTGTGGACCAGAGCTGGCAGCGCCGTGAGCGCTAGCCCATCTCTCGAACAATCGCCCACGATGACTCCGGACTGGGGCAGGTGGTTTTTTGAACGGCACTGTCCGAATCTATCCGAGTTTAATGCGCTCTTGGACGTAGCACCATGAGTCCATCCAGAGTTCCGAGTCAGTGAGAGACCACACTGCAGGGGAGAGCCGCCCGTCGTCCCGTGGAGTACGGGCGCTTGTTGATTGTGGCCGCGTCGTTTGTTCCCAATATGGTCGAAACTCCTTGCCTTCGCACCACACCCACCACCTGTACAAAATAAACACAACAGCTTCGTCGTTGCAATCAACAGCAAGACGATTCTCTATAACATAGGGCCTACCTTCCACCCTGCCACGCCAGTCCCTGCAAGGCCAGATTACTCACGCCGGTTATAAGCCCCTGAAGCTGAGGCTTGCGCAGTGAAAGACGCCAGGCCAAGTGCTAACCCGTTCGTTCCCCTGCATGTATGTTCATCAAAGGTTATTCGAGTCTCAGACTACCACTAATTACTCTCTGTAGCCCCTCCTTAGTGATCATGGTTCCATCCGGAGACATTGTCCAACGGTTAACTCTTGCCACGGCATTCCGCGATCTCAAATACAGTGCCCGACGCTTTTCCGACACGACTATCAGCCAATTACTACATAAGCCCGACGGAAGACTATTGAACCGCATCGGTGCCGCCGCACTCGACGCCCTCGCCTCACTCGCCGTGTGTGCACCCAACGAAGCGGTCGCACTCGCGGCCGTCCTGGACCGACATAGCCATATCGAGCTGTGTATCGCGGCAGACACAGAGGAGGTGCCGTCTACTGTCGTCGACCACCTCAACAACATCTGCACCCGCTTCCTTAGCATCCGTGCAACCATTGAAGCATCTCCCAATAAAGCCGACATACTCTCTACAATCCGCCAGGACCCGCACATCTCGAAAGGCTCTCCGGAGCCTGCCCTGGACGCTCTCCGCCTCCTCGAGCTGGACCTTTACACGTACTCCAGCGCCCGTATCCGTGCAGGCATCGCCGACGCGCCTTTCGACTGGCTTGAGTCGCTCAGCCACCTTGTCGCCTGCCTCAAAGGCGCCCCCGTCGACGCCCGCGACGATCTATCCGACGGCGAGAGGGCTGCACTAGGGCGTCTCCAACAGTCCGTACGAGTACAACGGTACCTCCCGAGATTTGAGCGGGAGATCAGCTACCTGCAGGAGTTCATGCGCGCGAGGCCGGATGACGACGTGGACGCTGTGCGCCTCCGTCAGAATTCGGTAACTCTGGCTATTGATTCTCACCTGCTCGAAGCAGACATGCCACAATTTGATCACTTCGTCTCCTGTTTGTGTATCTCTTCTTTTTCTCTGCGCTGCATCTGACGTGCATCCACGACAGCACACATCACCCGCACAACCGGAGCACCCCCCTGCGAGCCTCCCCACACGCACGAATGGATGCAGAAGGTGGCCTACGTCAATACTGCATTCGACGCCTTGACTAGGGTTCTCGTCACACCCGGTGTTTCCGCGATGTTCGGCGCGCATGTGCCCATCCATCCCGTCATCAACATCCCGCCCGAGCGGTTACACGCTGTAGCGCTCACGGCCGACAGCATCAAGGCCACGCTCGCCACTCCGCTACTGTACGGATGGACCGCCAGCACTTTCAGTCCCCACGACCCCGCCGTATTCGACGACTTCGTCGCTGAACTTGTGGCAGCGGAAGCCGGGAGCGGTGCGTTCATCGTCTCCGCGCGCCACATATACGTTGAGCACTGAGTACTGACCGGTTGCTCGTAGGCCGCGCGACTCATATGCATTGCGAATGTGCCCTGCTCTCTCATATTTGCAAGCACGACCAGCCAATGCTCCCGTATATTGGGCTCTCGCGGCCGCCGTGTGTATTATGCGCATGTTACGTCGCCGCCTACCGCGACCACCGGGGATACGAGACGACCATGCGCCGAGCAGAAGGACGGCCGGCCAGCATCAGGTGGATGTGTCCCGACTTCCCCGACCGTCCCGAGGATGCTGTGGCCTTCCAGAAACATTTCAGCAGAAGGCTCTCCGCATACATTGTGGGGAGGATGCTCGACGAGAATGCCCGGGTCATATATGCAAAGCGCATTCCGAGCCCATCTGATTTCAATCTCCCGGATTAACGGTCTCCGTTGCAAGTAATATGTACTTCAAGTGCGGCAGAAGCCTAGTCAAAGTTTTGGAAAGGCAAAATTGATTACCATGTAGTACCCGATGTCAATGCGCGAGTCAAGTCAAGTTGAGATGAGCTCCGCCATCATCAAGGCTACGCTTACTGCCGCGGTAAATTTCGGACCCACCACAAGCAGTTTTGTTCGTGCTTACCCCGAGAAATTCGACGATGTCGTTGCTGAACTGGCGGCAGCAGCGTCTAGGAGTGGTGCGTCCATTGTCTCCCATCTGCGACGCCTCCGCACGCTACATATACGTTTAGCACTGACCGGCCTTGCACGCAGGTCCCGCGACTCAAGTTCATTGCGAATGCGCCCTCCTCTTCCACCTCTGGGAGCACGACCAGCCAATGCTACCATGCGTCGGGTTGTTGGAGGCGCCGTGCATATTATGTGCCATCTACTTCATGGCCTCCCGCGACATTGGGGGAATCGATACCTCCACGCGCGCAACGGAAGGACAGATAGCCAGCGCTGCATAGACGTGCCCTGATCTCTCCGATCTTCCCAATGATGCTGTACCCTTCCTGTCACAACTCCGTGTAAGGCTCCTCCAGTACTTCCAGCGGAGGCTGCTTGATGAATATGTTCATGGAATAGGCCACGTACGGCAGCGCAACGTACGCCATTATTGCGCCCTCGACGAGCTCGAAAACACGCGACCAGCACCATCACTATGCCCTCGACAGACTTGACGAAGAGCGCAAGGCGGAGAGTTCGGGCACACTTGACTCTCCCTCGCCAGACGTCCTATCAATGCTGGGAACTACCTCACCGCTCTCGTCACACCATTCCATCACCAGGTAGATGTGCCCCCGACTTCCCCGACCGCCCCGGGGGCGCTGCGGCCTTCCGGACTCGCTCAGCAGAAAGCTTCGCACATCCGGTCTGACGCGGCTGCTCGACGAGCGGACTCACGACCATCGACGCGCACCATCAGCCTCCAGCGTTCAACAATCCCTTGTGTGACACACTGCACATGCCTTCCATCCCGCCCAGGGTAATGCGACGGTCTCGTCCCCAAAATCGCGGACAGCAGCCGTCACGAAAAGTCCTCCGACCGCCAACGCACAGCTTCACTGAGGAGCCCCCTCGCAGGCAGCGCATCACACGTCCAGTGCACGCGTGCCCTTTACCACCATCTCGTTCATCCAAGCCAGGCGATGCTGCCCTGCATGTTCTGCACGCTCTACGTACTCGCGTACCACACGCGTACGCGAACATCGACGCGCACACACGGGACGCACGGAGTCACGGACAGACCGCTAGCATAGCTGCGCCCCGACGCTCTCCCCGCCCACCTCCGGCGCCGCGACCTTCCGCAGGTACATAGCGGAGCGTAGAGGGCGACCACGGTGCAGCGACGTACCCTCAGGGCACGTTGACCTCTTGCGCCAACTTAATACTAAGTGCGCATTTGACTGCGCCTTCCCAGCAGGCCGAATATGTGGGCAGAACCTCCGTGAGATGAACGCAGGGTGAGCGAGACGAGACGGTTCCAGTTGGTGGGATTCAGTCCCTTGCTTGTGTGGCTGAGCTTGCAGGCGACGTGGATCGGACGAGTGACCAGGAGATGACGCAAGTCACGGTATACTGCTGCTCCCGCCACTGCGTGCTAGCGTCCCAATGCCACCCTCTCTCCGAACATTTCCGCTCGAGCTCGGCTAGGAATAGTTCTGCATTTGAGCTGGATAAGGACATGGTTCGAAACTTGAATGCTTATAGCTATGATGCGGAGGCGACGCGTGCATGAGGCAGAGTCCACGTACCTCTGCAGCCATAGCTCATTAACAATTAGGGGAACGATAGACATAGCTCGAAACAAGCCGTCGCGGTGGCGGAAAAAGGTGCGGCAGACGATGCGCTGTGTGGGTCTTTGAAGAGGTACGTGCGCACATGTGAGTGCTTTCCGCTGAGCTCGTTTTACAACCTACAAGTCCACGGGTTCAAATAAGACTTGTACACACAAGGTCCAGACCGTATCCCCCTCCCTCCCCCCTCCCTCGTATACAACACCTCGCATTCTCGTCAACGTCCTCGCACTGCCCTCCCAGCCTCCCCCTCACGCGCCCCGACCCCTCGACCCCAATCCACGCACCTCACGCCCCCGGCACAAGCGTCCCATTCCTATCAATACACCACTCCGCACGCGCACACGGCGGCCCCGCGCCCTCCGGCTCGTCCCCCGCGTCCGTCAGCAGCAGCGCCGCGACGCCATGCGGCGGCACCGCGCGCGCCGTGAAGTTGCGCACCGCGGTCCCGTTGGCCGTGTGCGTCCACAGATCCTGCGCGTCCGCCCCAGCGTCAGTGCGTACACGGGCGGGAGGGAGGGACGGGAGGGGAAGGGGGAAGGGAAGGGGACGTACACGGACGGCGTACTGGCGCCCGGCGCGGATCCAGGGCGACTCGGTGAGGTTGAAGGACAGGTCCGCGGGCGTGTCGAGCGTGTTGATCTATGTAGCGTGCACGCGCGAGCGGTCAGCTGCGTATGCATACCCGCGCTTGGAGGCGGCTTACGAGCATGAAGACGGTCCCGTTCTGGGACTCGCCGCTCCAGAACTGCGCGGGGTGCGTGCTGTTGCTCACCCAGTCCGGCTGTGTGTGCACGCGGCGCGCGTCAGTCAGTTCATCGGCATGACCCTGGGATTGGGGAGGACATGGAAGGGAGGTGAGGGGGGAGAGGGGGACGCACGTTGATGCCCCAGCGGAAGGGCGCGACGCCGGTGCCGACGACGGGGTCCTGGCTGAGCGCGAGGAGCTCCGTGTTCTTGAGGATCGCGAGGTCTGCCGCGCTGATCGTCGAGAGCTGTGTGCGGCGAAGTGGGTGTGAATGCAGCAGAACGGCGGGGTGAGCGCAGTCATGCGTCCGAACGAGCACAATCAGACGTCAATGCAAAAACGACACAGGAAAGCGAGAAAAAGGAAGGGGACGCACGTCGGTACCAATGAGCAACGGCGACTTCATGAGCGCCCACGCCGTGAAGTGCGTCTTCGCCTCGTCGTGCGTGAACTCGCCGTTCCCGCTGCGCCCGGCCGCGCGCGTCAGTCCCATCGCAACCTCAATCGCAAAGCCGGGCCGCGGGCTTACATTTCGAGCTGCGGGGTTCAACAAACGCGAGTGTGAGCAGAGGCGGAGAAGGGAGCCCAGTGGGGATGAGAGACGCACGATGTCCATGTCGTTGTGCCCGTAGAAGTCAGACGCCCACGCGATGAACGAGTTCCTGCACCGCGCACGCGTCCCTCAGTCAGCCCCTGCAAGAACAGCGAAATGGCAGCGACGCACTGGTTGATGATGCTCGCGATCGAGCCCCAGTCCGGGCCTACGCCGCGTCAGTCCGCCGCTCGCATGCTCTATTTGATCTCGAGTGAGAGGGAGAGGGGTGCGTACTGATGTCGCCCGTCGTCTGCACGCGCAGGTCATGAGATATTAGGTTAGTCAGTCCTACGTATGGCACACATGCAAGAAAACGCGGAGACGCACCCGCCAGCTCTGCCCGAAGCGCCGCGCCCAGAGCCACGGCTGCTCCTACAGAGTACACACGAGGACCATCATGCGTCAGCCCTTTTATCAGGCCAGAAAGCGGAGGGGGAGGGAGAGGCACGCACCTCGCCCCACTCGCAGAGGGAGAATACGAGGGGCGGCTTGCCGGAGCTCTTCGCGAGCGCTGCGATCGCGTCCGCCATGCGCTTGTACTCTGTCAAACGGAGACGGCAAGAGCGCGTCAGAGTCGTGAGCACGGAACAAGCCCGGGGGGAGGACAAGGAGACGCACTGCCGACGATGCCTTCGCGGATGATGTCGTCGTACGGGACTGTGCCGGTCGGCGTGAGCTAAATGTGACGGCTGGCGCAGAGGAGACGCACCGGCACAGTTGTCGAACCTGGTGTAGCGTGGGCGGTCAGAGGAGTCTGGGGGACGCGAGGGCGCGCATACAGCCGCTCACTTGAGGTAGTCGAAGCCCCAGTCCTGGAAGAGCTTCGCGTCTCTGGTGGGTTGTGGGTTATAGGGTGTGGGAGGTTAGCGTGCTGGACGGAACGAGGAGACGCGCATATAGGCGGGCGGACGGCGCGCACCTCGCTTCGTTCTGGTACGAGCCGGGGTAGAGCTGGCAGGTGAACCAGCCGGAGTCGCTGTACTGCGGTTCGGCAGAGTCTTAGTACGGCGGTACCTGTGAATATCATTAGAGCTATCACATACGATGCCAGCCTTTCTGCATTGCGAGGAAGTCGGCGTGTTAGTGCTGTGCTGCGACACGGAGTCGCTGAGGGCACCCACAGTCCCATGCCGTGAATCTTGTCAGTGAGGTCGTTCATGCCCGCCGCGAAGCGCTCTTTGTCTACGAGCCAAACGACGCGTCAACGAGGCGTCCCGTCATGGTTCTTTCAGGGAATGTGTGAGCGAACCTGCGACGATGTCCCCGGATGCGCTCCGGTTCTTCTCGGCGTAACAGTCGTCTATGTTAACGTGCTTGTAGCCTACATCCTGTCGCATCGTATGCAGCATCAGACGCGGGAGAAGGCTAGAGCAGGGCGGAGACTGACGGCGAGGCCGAGGGAGACCATGAGCTGGGCGGCTTGAAGGACGACGGTCTCGTTGATGTCACACTGCCGAGGCGAGTGTCAGTCTACACGGTCCTTGTGTGAATCGGGAGAGACGCAGACATGGTAGGCGTTCCATGCTGGACAAGAAAGAGAATGTAGCTGAGCGGCCGCGTGAGTTACAGAAGGGAGCCAGGTGTATCTTACTGTTATATCCGAGCACTTGTATGACACCAAGTCAGCACACAAGTGAGACAACATGCGGTGCTAAGATGTTCACCTGGCAACTTGGCGACGCCGCTATCAAGAGCGTGCACCGTCAGAGGCTCTCTAGAGAGAACGGTCCAGACGACCAAGAGCGATGTGATAAGGAGCGCGAATGAGCCCATAAGCAACTGAGAAGGAATGCTAGAGGCGAAGGCTTGGGGGCGGTCAGCATGAGGGCACGCGCCGCGTTATATACGCAGCGGGGAGCGGGGAAGCTGGCGCACCGCGAAGGCGGCTTCCCTGCACGGGGCTGAGGGTGCGTGGACGCTGGGCCTGTCGAGGGGCGTCGGACGGGCGAGGGCCGGGCGGTTTGAGGTGATAGGCCTTGTGATCGGCTGGCGGGGCAGGAGGCTCTGTGGAAGGACCGTCTACGGTGAGGTTAGCACTGGCGGATCTACAGATGGCATACGTGCAGACATCACGCGACACAGGCGCAATAGAAAGCGACTGATGGGAGAGCGGTCGAGGGCGGCGGGTCGTCGTCGTCGTCGCCGTCTCACGTCGTCTCGTGACCCCCGGCGTTAGTGTGCACTCTTCCGCCGTTGAGCTCTACACTCCCACGCCGCGACATCCTCTCCAAGCCTTTTCCTCGCCGTTTGCTGCGCGTGGTGGACGTCCCTCACCATATCGGGCGATGAGCTTGCGCTCGTCTCTCGCGCACACACGCGACCGCCGACAGCTCATACCAAGCGTGAAAGGGGATTTCGAATGAATTGTACAACGCGCGCGTGCACAATGATACATACATACTGCGCAGAACATGGCCATGACGCTCGCCGCAGACCGCCTACCGCTGGCCGTACGACTTCGTCTCGTACTTGCCTGCAAAACAATCGTCAATCAGCGCCGCCCACGCCCAAGAGCACCCAGCTAAACCACTCACCAAGCCCCACAATCACATTCGCCGGCTCCTGCGCCTTCCCCTCAAAGTACCGCTCCAAAATCTCCTTCGTCCCCGCCGCATACCGCGCCTGCGCATCCAGCGTCGTCCCCGAGTAGTGCGGCACCATCCCGTTCCCGCCCCCGAGGTGGTTCTTCATGTGCCGCCACGGGTGGTCCCTCGGCGCGGGCTGCACGTTCCACACGTCCCCCGCGTACCCGTTCAGCTGCCCTGTCTTCAGCGCCGCCGCGACGTCCTCGGCCACGCAGATCGCGCCGCGCGCCGTGTTTACGAGCCACGCGCCCGGCTTGAAGTGCGACAGGAGGTCGGCGTTCACGAGCCCGCGCGTGCCCTCGTGCAGCGGCGCGTTGATCGTGATGATGTCGCACTGGGGAGGCGTCAGTGAAATGTTCCACAAAGGTAGGTTGGACGATGGGTCCGCGTACCTGCGAGACAAACTCCTTGAGGTCCTCGACGCGGCGCGCGCCGAGCTTCTCAGCGTTCTCTGCAAGCCGAGTCAGTAGAGCGCCGGTTTGGAGTAGCGAGAATGCTCACCCGCAGAGAGAGGAGCGTAGTCGTAGTAGAGCAGCTCCTTCGGGTTGAACGGCTTCAGCCGCTCCAAGACGAGGCGGCCAATGCGACCCGCACCGAGCGTGCCGATGACCTTCCCCTCAAGGTCGAACGCATTGCGCGCAATATCAGACACCTGCCACTCGCCGCGCTCTATCATCTACAGCACACCCCGTCAGCCTCCAAACACACACCACACAAGTCGCCACATCGACGCACCTCATGCGCCGGGACGAAGTTGTGCACAAGCAGCAAAATGCTCATCATAACATGCTCCGCGACCGACACGACGTTCGAGCCCGTCACCTCCAGCACCTGGATCTCGCGCTCGACCGCCGCGTCCAGGTCGATATGGTCCGAGCCGACGCCCGCGGTCACGCACAGCTTCAGGCGCGGCGCGGTCTTGATGAGCTCGCGCGTGAGGTACCCCGGGTGGAACGGCGTCGTGATCAGGATGTCCGTGTCCTTGAGTTCCTTCTGGAACACGCTGTCCGGGCCCTCCTTCGAGTCCGTGACCTACATTTATTATGGGCGTCAGCACGTCATGCACCGACGGGCAGTATGCGTATACACACGATGTACTCGTGGCCCTGCGCCTCGAGCCACTCGCGGATGCCGAGCTGGTTCTCGACGCTCCCGAGGAGCCGCGGCTCCTGCTTCGCCGCCTCGCCGCCCTTGTACAGCACAGCGAGCACCTGCAGCCGTCGTCAGCCTCGCACGCAAGTTCGAGTTGAGATCAACTTTATACCCACCTTCAACCCCGCCGAACTGCCATGGTTCACCGTTGGGGCGAGGGTACGGCCGTTGAGCATGCGCTGGCCCCTGGCGGCGGCGACGATGTTGCGCTTGAGCGCGGAAGCGGAGGCGGATAGAACAGACATGATTCGCGAGGTTTAGAGTGCAGAAGAGAAGCAGAAGCTGGTGTTGTGCGAGTGTGGGTGTGGATGTGGATGTGCCGTTGTACCGTGTCCGGTGCTGGTGCTGGTCGAACCTGCTCGAACCCACCCAGGTATATATACGCATCCACCCTAGCCACCCACCGCCGTCGGGTTGCCTTGCAAAGAGAGACATGCACGGCTCCAGCGTCCATGCCCCGCTCGCCCTTCCGAGAATGCACGACGACGTGCGAACACGACGCCCGTCATGTGCACACCCACACGGTCGCACGTACTCGGGAACCGCTGAAAGAACCACTGCGCCTGCCTAACGCGGACGGGAGGCGCACAGCACAGACGTTCCGGAAGGCTACGGGGGCCGGGGAGGGGAGGCTTGCTCGCGAACGACGGATTTAGGCGTGCGGCCAGGAGCGCCGCGGAAAGGCCCACGCACGCGCGCTACGAGGGGCTCAGGCCGTTTCCTCCCGGATGACACTGTGAGGCTGGGAGTTCTTCCTGCGACTGTCTGCGCTAGCTTTGGCGTAGCAAATTGTACCATCGGAATGGGGACGTCACCGAGAACCCGTCGAATCCCTATTTCGCCGTACGGGTACGGATGGACGGACACTATATTCGTGTACAGGGTGAGAGGTCTCAAGCCGATATGGTTCAACTGATAATAGCACGCGCCTCACCCCGTCGAGAGCCCCGCCCGTCGTGCATCCATGGTGTAAATGCCGCCCGTGAACGTACACTTAGTGGTCCATAATCGCACTCCACCGACGACATGGTAACAGGACAGCGTAAGAAACGACACTCGCCGTAGAAACAAGTCGAGTGTCCGCCGGCGATCGACGGGCACAATGTACACAACGAGAAGGAAAGCGAGGCGGGCACGCCTGCACCCGTCTTGCCGGCCTTCTCGCGCTGTACGCCCGCACTGACGCATCCCTGCAGAAGTCCGAGGGACGTTCTGCATCTGTACAGAGGCGGGCGTCAGTGCATGCCAAGTTCAGGCAATCGTGAGAACTTGCCTGCAGCGACGACGACGAGTAGGGATATCGAGCGCAAAGCGTCGCGTTGACAACTCGCGCTCCAACGGAGTCGAGTGGGCACCTGGAATGTACGCGGCAAATGTCAGCACCGTCCGCATGCCGGTGGAAAGCGAAGAAGACTGATACGTACTCCCGGATGTGTGCGAGAGAGAGGGCCCGCCGGCCCTCTCCCCCGCTCCGACGGAGGACGCCAACCAAGGACGATGGCATGAGAGAATGCACCATTTCTCCCATACCAGCCGACCTAAGGTTGCCGCCACCGCCACCGCCGTCACGCCCCAGATCCGGGCTCCACTATAGGCAGAGAAGGGGAAGCTGAAACACGAGACGAAGAAGAGAGTGAACGGGCCCGAGGCAGAAGTTGAGGGGAGAGGAGGTTCGTGGAAAGCGGTCGTTTGAGACAAAGCGGGGACTCGGGAGACAAGGGTCCGATAGAGAGAACGGAGAGGAATGGGAAGAACGGCGAGAGACGGCGAGAGCAGAGAGACGGCGAAAGCAGAGAGACAATGAGAGCGGGTAGAGATGGCGAGCGCGGTAAGGACGAGAGGGACAGAGGGACGAGAGGGAAATATAGAGCGAGGAGAGATGGCGAGAGCGGGAAGAGGAGAAGAAAAGAGAGTCTGAGAATAAGCAAAAGAGAAGGAGAGCTTTCCGAAAAAGAGGGGGACAAAAGGCAGAGACCAGCAGGATGCAGCCAAAAAAAAATCATAAGAATGAGACCAAAAACGAGAGTAGGGAAGCGAGAAGAGAGCGACGGGAAGAGACGGGCATAGCAGGGAAAGCACGGAGACTCCAGAGAACAGTGGAACGACGAGACCGAGGAAGTAAAGAGGACAAGTTAAGAAAACACGAAGAACGAGAAGACGGAGAAAAAGAAGACAGGATACTTCCGTAGAGGCTGACATAACAAGGGGTGATCAATCCCTCTGCCAGCCCCATCCACGTTCTCCTGGTCCTAGTCGCGTCGGTCGTGGTCCTCGTCAGCCGTATTTGGGAGGGTAGATGCCTGTAGGGAGAGGTAACACAGCCATGAACGAGCAGTGAAGCAAAGAGGACCCAAGCAAGAGACGATACTTCCGTGGCAATGCCGGGGAGGCTGTCATCGACGGGTGATCCAAACCCTCCGACAACCTCGCCAACGCCTCATCCTCGTCCAGGGTCCTCGATCCAGTGGCGGTCGTCCGTCGCGGTCGTCGTCGTCGTCTTCGTGTTGACGGAGTGTATGTCTGTGGAGAAAAGGAAAGCAGCATAGAACAACGACGGGGGAGGCAGAGACAGATGGAGAAGGAGAAGGAGACGAGAGCCTCAAGCGTGGTAGACCAGAGTACCCCGCACGAGCTCCTCCCTCAACTTCGCGTCACGAAGCGAGATGAGCTCAGCCCCGAGCTCCTTGAACTCCCGGCCTCGGTACAGGAGAACCTCGACCTGCGCCTGACTGAGCGG
>MNAD01001626.1:17693-64947 GCA_001895945.1 Trametes pubescens
TTTTGTCGAGCTTGGACGTGGACTTTCCCGAACCGAGCGACCGGCACTCGGCGCAGGTGGAAGCCTTGTTAGAGAAGAAGGAGAACATGGTGGATGGGATGTGGGGAGTGGGTGGGAAGTGTGGGGATGGTGTGGTGGTAGGGGGGAAAGGTAGGTGAGGAGCGGAAGAGGCGGGAGGTGGGTTGATATAGGCAGAAATGTTGCGATCGGGACTGACCTGGTCGTCGGCGTCCACTTCGGGTAATCGGTGCTCGGACACCTCGTATCCGCCGCCTCTTCGCATGGTATTGGCTGATGAGAGTAGACCATAACCATATGTCATGGGCCCTCCGATTAGCTGCACGGATGAAGAATCCATTATAGTACACAGCAAGACCGCGGGGTCTGATGTCGTATACATGTACAATACAAATGACTTACAAGATCCAAGAAGTACTGCGTACATAGCAAACGAAAGCAAGAGTCCGCGTCCGGGGTATAAAGGTGGAAAGAAAACTGTTGCATGCATCGCGGTAAGCCGCGTGAGGCGGAGGGAGAGATGAGACTAGCAGAGCGCGCACCTTAATCTATGTAAGACCCGGAGTTGCATATCCGATCGCGCGTTCTGGCGGAGACACACGAGCCTCCATACATATCAGGACGAGCTCTGCGCGGAGCAGCTCGTACTCTCGCCGTTGTGCTGCAAGGTCAAGCTTAAGGTTAAGGCAGATCGACGACGACACATTGAGGGGGCACTGACCTGGTGACGGCCAGAGGAGCATCAGGGACTCCGCCGCCGGAGCTAATGTACGCGCAACGTCGAGCGCTACTGCTAATGTGTGGTCTGCTTCCCACAATTTGATGGCCCTTCAAGATGCATTACGGTGTAAGGACTAGTGAGCGGTGATGCATATAGTGAACCGACGTACCGTGAAATCTGGCCCATAAACCAAAACATGAGGAAGTTCCGGCGTGTATGATCGTTCGCCTCCGCTTTAGGATTGCGCAGCGCTTGGGCGAAATATCGCGCGAAGAACAGTTGCTGGCCCACTGGATATATGTGTTAGTAGTGTCGACTCGAGAGATCGGAGTGGAGAAATGAACGTACACCATGCCTCCGCCTTGTCGTGATAGAACAGTTGACCATGCGTACTTGAAGAGGGTTCAGTGGGTGATCTATGACAGTGCGAGGAAGTACCTACGTCGTGGCTTCAGGAATGTATCGCTGGAATTCGTGCGATACCACCATTCGCGTGCTAGACATGGTATGGGTTATCAAACATATCCACACGATAGGAGAGCAGTCGGGCTCACTTGAAGAGGGTGTCGCGCATCTGCACCATAAACCCTGTCGTAGCCATGCACGTATGACGGTCCAACATCGACTCGATTGTGTCGATCTCAAGCCACGCGCTCATGGCGTACTGAGCACGATCCGCGTCTGTGAAGTTGAGGTCGCATCTCATCCGCAGAGAACTATGCCAAAGTAGCAGCGTGCGCATGTACAGCGCCCACACCGAGTCCTTCGAGGAGGCGACGGACGCGCCTGGCGGTGCGACGTTCTCCCCTGGAAACAACAATGCAAACTGCGTTATGTCAGCACGTGTACAAGACAATCCATACAACACGGTACCTACATTGGACGGATCCTTGATCCATAGGTGCTGTGTCTCCCAGTCTGTTCCTGCTGTGGACTTCGTGGTGTGTGTCGCGGCGAGCATCACACTCGACCATGCCAGCCGACGGCACTCCTCCTTCAACAGCTCTCCAGGGCTCATATTCTTGGGCCACATCGGCATCTCTGACCACTGCGGCGCGAGGTCCCGCACGAGCGGCCAGTGGTACCCAAGCGAATATTTCTCACAGCCGCACCGCCACGTTCCTGGCGGAACGTCAGTTCCAGTCGACCCAAGCGTGTGTAGTGCATCTGCGTGTGGGTCAACACCGCTAGCCCATAGGTCGAGCATGGGGACGGGAGGCGTTATGGGAGGCGTATCGCTTACGACAATAGGCACCACGCGCGGCGTGAAGACTGTCGCGCGAGGATCATCTACGTCGAGCGTCGTGAGCGACAAACAACGCACGAGCGCGTCTAACGTTGCCATGCTTCCGAGTGTACGATTCCCCGAGAGTTTCGGATGCGCCTGGATCTCGAAGAACGCAAGTAACTGCAGAGCGCTAGTCAGAAAAATGTACATAGCGTTATGCGGAGTGGTAGCTACCCAGGCAGCTTGAACGAGTCCGACGTCAATCCATCCCGAGTTGACGCTCGCGTCGAAACTCGCACGGGCTTGGTCAATCAATCGGAGCGCTTTCTCCCGTCCCTTCGCGCCGAGCTCCAACTCCGAGCTTTGCAGGAATGTAGCGAGTCCGAGCGCCGCAAGGATGAGACTGGGCTGGATCGTTTGCCGTGTGACCGGGTTGAACAGCGATGAGAAAAACCGCGGGATGTTGATGAAGCTGAGCCAATGGAGCGACGCCTGGAAGAGGAAGCGGAGGTCGGCGGCGATACGCTCCGACGTTTTGTTGCGCACGTCAACCGTCAGCGTCGGCATGAGATCCGGCCTGTCTGGTGGCACAGCGTACACTGCCAGCAGAGCGTCCCACCACGTCTCACGCGTGAATTGAACGCTGGGCTCCGTCGCGATATAGACAACGTCGTCGTCTTGTGCGTAATCGTCATCGTCCACTGCAGCATAACGATGCGAGGCGAGCCCATACTGCGGCAGCTGCAAAAGTACGGTGTCTGAGACACTCTCGTTATGCGACGGCACGACGTGCGACGGCAAAGGGACCCGCACTATTCGGGCGGATCTTCTTCCTTGTTGTTGAACCTGGAGCTCGACACTGGGCACAGGGACCGGCCCTGGTATCAGCGGTGGTGCGCTGCGGACAGATCCCGAAGAGGGCTGCGGGAGGTGGGAGTCGACTAGAACCGCGGAAGAGCCTTCGACGAGAAATGATGGAACAATCTGCAGCGGAGTGGAGTCCCGTGTTATCCCCGGACCACTCTGGCGTGCAAGTCCTGGTTCCTGAGAGGGACCTGGCTGAGGAGGCTTATTCCGCTTCGCCTCCTCTTCCAGTCTCGAACGAGTCGTCCTGGTCTTCTTTGAGATATAGGGCGCCAGTTTGCGGGAGCCGGCAGTTCTATCCTTGCCCCGTCGCCTCGGCGTGGGGTCGTACGAACATGGCTCCAGGTTGGCGTCTGTACGATGGCTACAATTAAAGCACTCGGGCTTTCCACCGTCACAGCGCACCTTGCGGTTTCGACTGAGGGGGAGTGTTATAATCAGAGCTGTGGCAATAAATACGGCGACGGACCACTGCGAGCAAGCGACGTAGACGCGTTCACGAGGCTTTCCATGGGTCGTGAGGGGCTGGTCTGCGGCGAGCTGGACACGCGACTTCTTCGAGCTACTTGGCTCCTGTGAGGCTCGTGAAGAAGAAGTCTCGCCGTCTGCATTGAAGGAAGGAGTGCGAGAGGTGGCTGCCGGGTGTTGAGGAGAGTTCACGGAGGAAGAAGACTGGGCCGGTGTAGGACTCGTTACATTATGTTTTCGTCTGCTTCCAGAGAGGGAAGAAGTGTCTGGCGCGTCCGTCCGCTCGATCAAAGGGTGGATGTCCGTAGAGATATCTTCGGCCGATGGCGCGCGCGACGAGGCATCGTCAACGGGCAGCAGGCTAGGAATGCCGGATTTCATGGCAGAGGTGTTTCAAGTTCGTACTCCATTCATGCCCGCCAGCAAGAGACAGTAGTGCGAGAGCAGAGCGCAGTCGAGGGGCGAGATGGTGAGAGTTCTGGACAAACCGCACATGGTGGACCGCCGGGGAAATCATGCACGGCATTCATAGACGCCCAGTCAATCAAGAGACCGGCAAGATCCAAATCGGGGACACACGTATGTTTTGCCTGCCTCTCGGTCCTGATTTGGAACTTTGCCATCAATTATTTCCTCAACCTCCTCCACTCCACCGCTACCACCACCACCACCACCACACCTTCTTCCTCCTCCTCTCGTCTTGCGACAAGAACCCACACGGTTGCCTTGACATGCGTGGTACGCTCAGTCGCAGTACAGTAGTCTCAGCTTTCTCTCACATCTATGTAGGTCTTGTTGCATATGAAGATGACTCCCTCAGCGACCACGAGGCTCGCAATCCAGCACCGTCCAACGACGGCGCGTCCAAGTCCGATGTGAGAGCCTTAACCGCCTCCCAAGGCCTCCCCCATTTCCCTCCTTTCTCGCTGTCTCTTCTCTTTCGGCCAGGGCTCTCAGCTAAACACACACTCTGCGGCTTCTCCAGACCGTGAGTGTATTTCATACCGACTCACTTACCTCTTCGTGATCCGACTACGCCTTCATAGAGCCACAACGTAGCGTAACCGCCTCATCATTCTCGTCGTCATCGTCCTCCAAGCCGGCCATCATCATTCGCCGCCATGCACCTGCGAAACCGCATCTACGAACACGCGTTGCAGACGACATTGTAGATGAAGCGGGACCCTCCACTCCTCCACCCGCCCAAGAAGTGTCCCAGGAGTATAGGACTACATCCCCTCAACCTTCATGCGACAGCGGATCATCAACTGAGCTGACCCGGCTAAGACAACTTCTCCGACCGCCGCCTATGCCGGGCGTGGACGCATGGGGGATCCCGTCAGAGCCGGATACACCGTGCGATGAGACAATAAAGGTTCGCATTCTTACCCCTGTCGAAATGCATCGCGCGCCTGGCATGTTGTCCTCACCGCGAGGTACAGGCGAAGATCACTTCCTTTCTGGCGCTCAAGCGTGACCCGCACAACCCGCGGCACTTCAACGATTCACTCATGTCCAATCGTGCATTTCGCAACCCGCATCTGTACGCAAAACTCGTCGAATTTGTCGACGTGGACGAACGCGCTACCAATTTCCCGAAACGGGTTTGGGATCCCATGGATGTGAAAGAGGAGTGGTTCGCAGACAAAATAGGTATGTCTTCTTTGACTGTGCGGAGCTGAATGTAATGTCTCTTTATTCGCGGTAGCCGACGCGCAGAAAGTCCGTTCTGAAGCGACTGCAGCCACCCAATCTTCCTCCGGCAAACGCTCACATATCGAGTTCGCTGTGGCCCACATGACTGCGTCCTCTTCCGCCCAACAGCTTCGCCAGTCGACTTCTGAAGGCAAACCTGCACGGTACCAGCCTTACAACGTCCCCCCTCGCGGCGGAGCCGCACAAAAGAGTTCAGGCGAGCGTGTGCTGGGAGGTGGCAGAGGCAAAAGCCGTTGGGGGTAATAGAGCCATGCGCCCGTGCAGTCTACCGGTGTCGTTTTGTTAATATCATTCATTCTGGTTGCTGATGCCGCCAGGGTCGCCACTGCGACCGCAATGCACGAAAGACCACGACACAAGACACGTGAGCTACACGATGACGAGTCCGACCGGCTACTATGTTTTGGAAGGATTCACACGCGAGTATCTCACCAGTTGCTAGCAGGTGGCCGGAGAGGATTACGGTATCGCGTAACGGCGGCCCCGGCGCGCGGTACCGCTCGATGGGTGCTCACAACAGTTGCGGTTGATCCTCACTAGACTCCACTCTCACTTAACCAGCTGTTCCCATCTACGGGCCCGTTTCCTTCTCCGAAGATTTATTAACCCTCAGCCTGTCGCTGTCTTCATCTTGTCCCCCTTGAACCTTGAATTCCACTCCTCTGACCTCCTGGTGGACTACTCTTGCCTGTTTCTTTCGGGGCTGCAGACAGCTCCTTGCCAAGGCTCGTCCTCCCGGGCGGTAATCACGCGCCCTCTGGAGATATCATGTCTAACGATCGGCCGAACAATTCCCAGCATCTGAAGCGTCCCAGAGCGACATCCTCCGAGCCCACATCCCCTGCGGACTTGCCCCAGACTCCTTCGTCTTACGCCTATCAGGAACCGTCCTCCAGCTCGCACACTACCATTCGAGAAGGTCGAGCGCCTTCGACCACGGCCGACCTATCTGACTCTCCAGAAACCGGCTTCAAAAGGCCGCGAGTCCACCTCGCGCCAGACCAGCCACTCACCACCAGCGGCAAGCCGCGCGAACGCGTTTACGTCGCGTGTGTGCAATGGTGAGCATATCGCAACCTTAGCCAGTGCAGTGCCAGCGCCAGCCCAGGGTCTCGGAAAAACCACTGGCTGGAATATCAGATGTGCCGTCAATGTTATCGCGCACCAATATAGATGGCGCAGCTGGCCTTCCATCCCTCCCACGCGTCGACCCAAGTACGTCCCGCGGGGTATGCGGTCCCGCCGGGCATGCCCACGTTACGCTATCGTCGTTGTCATATCCGGTCATATGTTCCTGATTTACTCACATCTCTCTCTGTAGCCGTACTCGCAAGGTTCGCTGTGATGGTGGCAAGCCCGAATGCCACAACTGCAGTCGCCGCACAGACCGTACCGGGGGCACATGCTCGTACGACGCAGCCCCGACCCGGCGTGGCAAGGACAGGACGCCAGGCGCGCGCAAGCTCGCCCCCCTCACGCCCAAGAAGACGCGCACCACCCGGTCACGTCTAGAGGAAGATGCGAAGAAGAAGAAAGCCTCGCGCGAACCTGGCTCTTCGCGGTATCGGGGACCAATGGATAACGACGAGGCGGGGCCTTCTGCAGGGGCGCGTCGTCCCGCGGCCTTAGAACGAGAGCTCCCGCACAGGACCCCGCGCGACATTCCCACCGGAGATGCGCGCTTCGAGTTCGCTGTAGACTCGGTGCTCCGGAAACCGGCGGGTAGCGTGCTCAGACACCAAACCTACAGCACATATTTGGACCGGCGGTTTGCGCTGGCGGAGGACGATACGAACCGAGAAGATAGTCCTTCGTCCGCTATCTCGACCGAGCCCAGTATTGTGTTCACGCGCGAGACCTGGTGGGATGCCCTCCTCGCGCTCTATGCCGCACCCCTCGACAGGCCTAGCGCGGTGCCTGCACTGACGCACGACCTGCGGAACAGCACATCGGAACGTATCGCCGTAGACCTGCGCTCCCTCTTCCAGTCCTCTATCCACTGGTACAGCTTCATCCACATCCCGCGATTCTTTGCGTCGCTGTTCAACCCGAGCGCCCGGCGGACGATCCAGCCCAGTCTGATCCTCGCCACCCTCGCTTTAGCGACATTCGCGAAGAGCTCAGAGACGGAGCTGGGAGCGCGGGGCAGGGACAAAGCACTACGCTTAATCGACCAGGCGCATGCGACCTTCAGCGCGAGCGTGAATTCGGGGTGGATCGACGTTGGGCTCGTGCAAGCCGCTTGGGTACGCAGTCATTACCAGACAGCGCTCCATCGTCGGTGCGACTGATCCTCTGTACTTCTGCAGATGCTTGCGGTGTTCGAAATGCAGGCGCACGCTAAGCTCTGCGCCCCGCGCACGCGGGAGGCCATGGCGAGGCTGGACTCGCTCATCCACTGTCTCTCCCTCACAATGCTCGACATCGACGACCCGCGCACGACGGTCTTCATGCCGCGTGCCGTTCCCATTGTCCCGAGCAATGTGCCCCTCACCATCCCAGCTTACTCTGCGTATGACCCCAGCACACTAACTGCGGTATCGTCTTCCGGTTCCGAGGGAATAGATGAGGTCCCCAAAGGGAGGTGGCGCTGCGAATGCCACACGAGCTCTCTCGGGCACCAATGGCCACTCGTAAAGAACCTCGCACCTCAGTGGGCGCCGATGCCGATGTGGCCGCGGGAAATCAGCGAGGGCGAGATGCTGAAGGAGGAGTGCCGCCGGCTGGTGTGGGCGAGCGTGATGATCGCTGCGACGCACAGCACGAAGAGCACGGCGGGCACGGACTGGGAACCTCAGCACCTGTGGATCAAGGATCCGTCAAACGTGAGTGGATATTCTCTTATCCCGCGAGTGTGAACGATGCTAACTAGGACCAGTACGCGCTGCTATTCCCCGGCGAGAGCATAGCGCCCCCAGGGACGCTGTCGGTTGCGTCGTCTAAGGACTCGGTATGGGCGTTATACATCCGTACGCTCCTACTCTGGCACAGCTCTCTTCGTATGAGGAGCGATGTGCGAATGTCGAACGCGGACCGCGCACAGTACTCGATCAGCGTGTGGCTCGAGGTCGATAATATCGAGGATACTCTGGATCGACATTCGTGCTCGATAGAGACAGGGTTCCTGGCGCAAGTGCGGGAGATCCTCTTCAAGTGAGTAGCCTCGGTGATTAGATTAGAAATATCGCTCACATATTACCTCACATATAGCACGCGGATGTGTGTTTCGCATGAGTTCCAGCGGTACATCCCGGAAGCAGTGACGTGAGCGGGACCTCACATATCCATTTCCGTAACGCGTATTCAAGTATCAGCCCGCAGCACGCCTGGCCAGCTGTTTTATCACAACAAGGCAGAGAGATGGTGTACGTATAATCTTCTGATCAGCCATGTCTCGCTAGTCCCGTTCTAAGCACAAGCGCATCTAGTGCTCCGCCAGCTACAGGTAGCGAACTACCTTACCCAGTGTCTTCGCAACCCCAAAATGGACACCGACGGGCACTCGCGTCGGAACTTCCTGATGTTCTGGTTTATCTCCCAGATGATTCGGTGAGTGGGTCACTCGGCTCACCTTCTGCGTGGCGATCTTACTCCGTATCTTTCTACCGCAGGGCGCTTGCCTTGTATGAAGCCGACCGTACTTTGACAATTGCCCTTGACGTGGCCCGAGCATTCTGCCCCGCGACCGAGTATATGATGCGGCTGTGGCCGGGACCTGGTTTGTACAAGGCGCCTCTTATACGATTTGGCGTAGCTGACTGCGAGTGGGTTTCCTCCTCCAGCACAGCGGAGGGAATATGAGGAGGTACGAGCGCGAATTATCCATACGTGCATTTCCGCTGGTGTATCTCCTCCCGAACGAGTGGTTCCTGTCGGTGGGCCAAGCATGGGTGCCCTCTGAATACGTGCTATACTATAGTAAGTCCTATATCCAACGCACGTCGACCATCTACTAATTTATCGAAGTTGTTGCCGCCTATATTAGAAGCTTGCTGTTGCACCGTACTGTGATGACCTCGAATGCATGGTGCGTTCTATGCCATTTGGCGGACGAGAATATGGAACCGTCGGTCTTGGTTATGATCGCAACACAGTACCTGCAGCAGCGGCTGCACCTGAAAGCTCGCGGTCTGGAAAGTCCCTCCCTACGAAAGCACATAGTGCAAGAGGCTGACACGGCAGGCTCCCGAGAACCGACGCGCCCTCCCAAATCAGGTAACCGACGAGGGAACCCGCCTCGATCGCGACGCTCTACCCTTATAAACCTCCCTTCCTCCTCTACGGATCCTTACCTCTCTCTGCCTCCCACCATCACCATAACTTTCCCCCACTTTCTCTCGACTCGCACACTCCTCACTATGTTCTCCACCTTCACCCACGCTTCCACCTACGGCAAGTCAGCCGGGCGCCGGTCGCTCTGGTCTGGCAAGTCCAAGTCCAAGTCCATCGAAAAGAGGCGCATCGGCAGCCCCCGTTTGAACCAGTGGTCCCCGCTCGTTCCTCGCCCCAAGCAGAACGTCGGGCTCCAGCTCATCCCGCTCCGTGACGCGATGTTGCGGGAGGAGCTCGTTCGGGGTACGCTTCGTTGCCACGCCGCCTGAAGTGCTCATTCCCCGGCTCCCCTTCGGGGCGAGTTCGGTCTTGGTTTTCTCTAGATGCCTTCGACAACATCACGCTCCAAAGTTCGACACTACTCCGACACGCGCGCAGCTGAAGACCTCCGACGGATCACTAGGATGGCTCCCCTGGCCGAGACCGGGGAAAAGGTGAGGCTGACGGCTGCGGCGGATATCTGGGGGACCGGGGAGTCATGACCCTGACGATCTCAGTGACTGCCTAACGCCCGACGCCATGTTTCTGCAGCCCGAGCGTGTTCATACTTCGCTGTTCCTTTTTCCTTGACAGGCATCCATATCATCAAGACGACGACAACTACGACGAGGACGACCGACGCGACACCCGCCGAGGACCGAGGACCGAGCAGAATGTGTCGACGAGGCTGGCTGAGGGACTGATCCACCCGCATGTCAGCCGCTCGGGAAGTATACGATTCCATCTCTGCTTTTGCTCCCCTTCGGCTCTAGTTTCTCTGTTTTGTTCGTCTTTTCATTCTCGTCACTGCTTCGCAGCCAGTCCTGCCTTCCAGCCTCGCTCTCTCTCGCTCTCTCTCGCTCTCTCTTCCCGTCTCTCTCTCTTCCCATCTCCTTTCCTCTTCTTCCGTCTCTCTTCTCTCTTCTTCCGTCTCTCTTCTCTCTTTCTCCGTCTCTCTCTCCTCCCGTCTCCTTTCCTCTCCTTCCCTTTCTCTGCTCTCTCCTTCCGTTTCTCTTCTCCTTTCGTCTTCCTTCTCTCCTCTCCCATCTCTCTCCCTCTCCGCTCGCGTCTCTCTTCGTGTCTTAGTTTCGTCTCCCTGGTATCGCCCCCGAGTCCCTGTGCTGCATCGCCGTGTTCTCTCTATCTCTGCTCCGCTTCTGCTCTTATTTTTCCCCTCTATTCCCATTCGAGCCTTTTCTGTCATGCCTTCGTCTCTCGCTTTTGATTCCTTGTCCCAGCGCCTGGTCTGTTTCGGACACGTTACTCTCCGTTCTTTATATATCTCTCCGGCTCCGTCCCGCTGTCTGCTCCTGTGGTTCCGAGATCTTTCTCCTTGAGTTTGGGGAATGAAGGGTGCGATACAGATGTCTGCTCGATACGGGGGAGATGGCGCCCTCTCCCGTGCCGCTGCCTCTGGTCGTTGTTCTGCGTCAGATCAGGGTAGGAGAGCAACTTCTCCCCTTCTTTGTACGGATCCCTGAAGTACATATCATTATCAGGACGAACCCCGGTGATCAGAGCAATTCAGGTTGAGGACGCGTACATGTGCGGACTTGTAGGCAGCGTCTTTGTTCAATTGCCGATACTCCGCCGGCACAACTTCGCGGGAGCGTACATCGGCGGAGCCTGTAAATCCAGTCTCTTCTCCGCCTCGACGCCTCGTGGCAAGCAACGGCGGTTAGCGTTACTGTACCTTTCATGCTCTGACTATGTAGTCCATTCGACGTAACTTCGTCGATGGGCTTCGAGTTCGGAGATCGAGTAGGCAGAGAGCTCCGCGCTCAGAGTTCATATGTATATCGCAGGCACGTCTTATCAGGATGACCAAATCGGCGTGCATTGCTTGCTGACCATGTTTCGTTATTCGCAGGACACGCCCGTTTTCTTGTATTTGAACGCGTCCAATAACATTGCGGTTCACAAGCCAGCGAGGTTTTTCGAACATTTCTTGCTCGGTATAGAACTTGTCGCTCGCGCATCAGCAAAGCTCTTGCTCTGCGCCCGGATGGACATTCCAAGACAGGACAATCGTGACTCACATTGGGCGGTTGTACTTCCAATACTACGCGTTACCAACGGACGAACGGATAGGAGTGTCCGAGCACCGACGAGCGCGAACTATCCAAAATGGATGCCGACGACGAGATCGGTCTGAATCCCGACGCTCCTGCCTATATCAACCCGCCCGTCCGCCTCTTCCGCTCCTCACCTACCTTTCCCTCATACCACCACACCACACCCGTACCACCCCCGCTTCCCCATCGCATCCACCATGTTCTCCTTCTCCTTCACCAAGTCCTCCACCCCTTCCACCTGCGCCGAGTGCCGGTCGCTCGGTTCGGGAAAGTCCACGTCCAAGCTCGACAAAAGGACGATCGGCCGCCCGAGTGCATACGAGTGGCCGGCGTTCCAGCCCCGTCCCCAGCCCAAGCCCGACGTCGCCCCGCTCAGCCAGGCGCAGATCGAGGTTCTCCTGTACCGTGGGCGGGAGTTCAAGGAGCTCGGGGCTGAGCTCATCTCGCTTCGTGAGGCGAAGTTGCGGGAGGAGCTCGTGCGGGGTACGCTGGTCTACCACGCTTGAGACTCTCATCTTCTTCTCCTTCTCCATCTGCTTCTTCCTCCCTCGTCGGTTTCCCATGCTGCTTTCCCTTTCTCCACAGACATCCATTCTATCAACACGAAAACGACAACGAGGACCGCGACGGACGACCCCCACTGGACCGAGGACCCTGGGCCGAGGATGAGGCGTTGGCGAGGTTGTCGGAGGGTTTGGATGACCCGTCGATGACAGCCTCCCCGACATTGCCACGGAAGTCTTATCTCTCATTCGTCCTCGTTGCTTCACCGTTCGCTCATCGTTGCTTTCCATTTCCTCGCAGGTATCCATCCTTAAACATACGGCCGACGAGGACAACGACCGACACGACCCGGACCGACCAGGCGCGGATGGGGCTGGCTGAGGGATTGATCACCCCTCGTCATGTCAGCCTCTCGAAGAATCGTCTCCTTCTCTCCCTCCGTGTCCCACTTTCGGTCCCTCTCTCGGCTTCGTTTCTATGCACTTGCCGTTATCGTGTCTTCGTTTCACTCCTTTCCCGCTCGGCTCAGTTCTCGGTTCTCTTTTCCCCGTTTTCTGCTCCCGACTCTGCTCATCACCTTGCTCCCTTCCCTTCCTCGGCTTCTTTCTATCTCTTTCTGGGCACTCGGTCTCCTTTCCGTCCTTCTCCCCCCCGCGTTCATTTCTGTCCTTGCCTCCGATATCTCTGCTCTCTGCGACTGCGTGTCTTGCTCGGATCTACTTTTCCTGCTCGGGTTTTTGGGGAGTTGCTTTGGGAGATTTGGAATAGAGTGCGGGGGCGGTAGTGGTGGCGGCTCGAGGGCAACTCCGAGGCATGAGAGAGATGGCGCCCTCTCTCCTGCCGTTCCTGTTCATATGTCGTCGCTGGCTATCGGAGCGGGGGAGGTTGCTCTTGGGCTTATTCTCGCGCATGAATTAGTCGGGCACCCGTCGCATCTGGGCGCCTATTTGGGGTAGAGTTCGTTTAAGATGTTCTGGGTACACAGTTGACGAACATGCGAATCACGGTGTCCCAGTCAGATGGTTATGTGAACATTATGATATTGCGTGCTCGAACGGTGAGGATCATATCTGAGCGGGGTTGCTAATTACGGTGCTGTAAGATAGTACAATTAGGATGGCAGCATGATACGATGTGGTGGATGTGCCTGCACGTCTACGTGAGATGGTAGGAGGGTGCGCCTTCGTATATCGGGAACGGGCCTAAGCTTCATCACAACCTTCTTGCACTGACAGTGCGAGAGACTCCTGGCAGCCTAACACGCTGACCGAGAGGTTCAAATACTTTAGATTGGTAGATCTCGTGTTTGATACGCAGCTAGTATGTAGGAGTCGCGACAAGTTGGGTATGTGCTTACAGTCACAATATCAGATCCAGAATACGGAGGGATCTCCGCCATGTTAGCTGTATCATTACACGCACGAGTACATCCTCCTACAGAGCATCTCCCCGCGCCAAACTGGCCAGAGGAATCATGCGCGCCGGAGGCTCGACTCCCGCCTCCGTGCACGCCGCCACCAGGGGCGTGTACAACCTCTCGTACTCTCTCAGCTGGCCTACATCACCGGATCAGCCGCAGTACGCAGCGCAAATCATAGAAGGCGAGACTTACACGGGGCAGGCCACAGACGCAGGTAGTACTCCGCGCAGGGCGCAAACGTGCGCGCGACGTCGAGCGCAACCGTCATCGTATGGTCCGTCTCCCACAGCGCGAGGCCCCTGCGGCGGTGCGAGGTGTGAGCACGCAGGGAACGAGCGAGGGAGGCGGGGTGGAGCACGTACTGGACGATCTGGGCGAGGAACCAGGCGACGAGGAAGTTGCGCCGCGCGTGGTTGGTCACCGTCGCGCGCGGGGTGCGCAGGCATTCTGTGAAGTATTTCGCGATGTGCAGCTGGTTTTCCACTGGCGTCGGCTGTTAGCAATTGTCATGTAAGCTTGGGAGTAGCGGGAGACGTACTCCATTTTTCCGCTTTCTCGCGGTAGTCCAACCAACCCAGTACGCTGTGGGCCCTGTCTGTTAGCACACATCGCGCACCGACTCGCGGACATCACAGACACTCACCCCACCGACATCGGCACGTAGCGCCTCAGCTCACTGTAGATGCACATGCTCGTGCTGTCCCACGCCGTCAGCCCACCACACCGGTACAAACAGGGCGGCCCACCTACTTGAATAGCACTTCGCACGTCCTGATGGAGAACCCCGTGTCCGTCATGCACGAGTGACGCTGCAGCGCGGCCTCGATCGCAGTGATCTCCGCCCACGCGCCCATCGCATACCGCGCACGCTCCGCCTCGGGCATGATCACGCCCGCCCTCGCGTCGCGCTGCGTGCGCACGCAGCTGTTCCAAAGAAGCAGCGCACGCATGTACAGCGCCCACACCGAGTCCTTCGACGTCGCCACGTTTTCCACGCCCTGGTCCGCCAGCACCTCCCCAGGGAACAGCAACGCGTACTATACCCCACACATCAGTCCTCCGCACACACGCACAGAACGCCTTGAAGGAGAGACGTACGTTGGACGGGTCCTGGATCCACAGCGGCTGCAGGTCCCACCCCTCGCCCGCCATCGCCGTCACCTTCGTCATCCCGAGCGTCGTCACGAGCATGACGCTCGCCCACACGAGCCGCCGGCACTGCTCCTTGCGCACCTCGCCCTCCCCCGGCAGGCGCGCGTCCCGCGGACACATCGGCATCTGCGCGAACTGCGGCGCGAGCTCCGTGCGCACGCGCGGGATCTGGTTCCCGAGCGAGTACGCCCCGCACCCGCACACGTTCGCGTTGGCGCCGTGGGCGTGTGTCGCGGATGCGGATGCGGGCGGGTCCTCCTCGGGGACGACGCTCGAGCTCGGCACGGAGTCGTCCTCGTCGGCGTACGGCAGGATGGCCATCGCGACCCGTTTGGGGGTGGAGACGGGCGGCGGAGTGTCGATGTGCGGCGCGTTGCTGCGTACGGTGGGCACCGCCTGCGGGAGGAATATCGTCGTGCGCGGGTTGTCGACGTCCAGCGTAGTCAGCGCGAGATAGCGGATGAGCGAATCGAGCATGTACATCGCCTCCTGCGTGCGCTGAGGGCGCTTGGCCTCGGGATGCGCCTGGAGCTCGAAGGCGGTAAGGACCTGCACGGGCGATGTCAACAAAGAGCGCACGGCTTGACAAACGGCGACTGCTCACGTATGCGGCCTGCGCGAGCTCGACATCGATCCAACCAGAGTTCAGGCTAGCGTGGAACGCCGTGTACGCCTGTTCAGCGAGCAGCAACGCCCTCTTCATGCCCCTGGGTCCCAGCTCAAGATCAGAACTCTGGTGTAGCGTCGAAAGCGCGAGCGTAGCCAGGACAAGGCTAGGCTGGACAGTTGGCCGGCTGACGGGGTTGAACAGCCTCGCCATGTAGTCCGGGATGGTGATGAATCCGAACCATAGCAAGGATACGCGGAAGAGCAGACGTAAGTCGGCCTTGATGCGCTCCGATATGTTGTTGCGGGCGTCGGACGTCATGGCGCGCATGGACGTCGGTCTATCCGGGGACGAGGCGTACAGAGTGAGGAGCGAGTCCCACCAGGTCTCCCGGATGAACTGGATGCTGGGCGTTGGCGAGATGGGTGGCAGTCGCGTCCTCACTCGGTTAGGATCTTGCCAAAGCGGCGGGGGACCGATCCCGAAGGACTCCGAGGCGGGCAAGAGGTCCCCTGAATTCCGTAACAGGGTCTCCAGCAAGTCGGAAGATCCCTCCCCGGCCAAGCCTGACTGAGAACCGAAGCCATAGAGTGCTCCGCCTGAGAAGATGGCGTCCGTGGTTGCCTGCGAAAGCGTGCCAGGTCCTGTGGACGGCCCTGCAGTAGATGCGAAACCCGCCTTCTTCATGGCCTTCTTCCGCTTCGCCTCCTCTTCCAATCGCGACCGTGTGGTGCGCGTTTTCTTCGGGATGAGCGGGGCGAGCTTGCGGGAACCGGGCATTCGGTCCTTACCGCGCCGCCGCGGTGCCTCATCGTAAGTGCATGGACCTCCAGTTGGTCGCTTGCGGCGACTGCAGTTGTTGCATGCTGGCTTTGTGCCATCGCAGCGCATTTTACGGGCTCGGCTGTGGATAATTGCCCAGTCAGTAACCATACGTTTTCTCGCAGCCTAGCTTGTTTCCCTGGACGCATCGACTCCGATCGGGAGCGACTCGAAACTCTCGCCAATTTCGATGAGAACGACAAGCCGGATTTGAGACAATTTCAATATCAAAATCACCCCGCACCGATCCGCAGCAAGGCACTGCGTATGCCGACCTGATAGAAGGCGCCTAAGTAGCATAACCATCAAGACAATATGCCGATCGACGCGCGTCCGCATACCCGGCGGAGGACCAGACACGCAGTCTCTGCCTCGAGTTTTGACCGGTGTCCAGAGACCAAAGAACGTCCCCATGAGAACATAATTCCACTCAAACCTTGCGAATATGAGGAGATCAGAGAGAGAGACTCACCATTGTTCACAAGCAAGGTATACACGCTCGCGAGGCTTTCCGCGAGCAGTGAGTGGTTGCTCGGGGGTTATTGCGGTGGACGTTGCTCTTGGACTGGACCCGGTATTGTCAGAGCGTTCACCATCGCGCGAAGATGGCGATCGGGAGCGCGATGTTGTGGAACCAGCGCCGGAAGGGTGCTCGTTGGATCCTGAGGCCGAACCTAGGAGACTAGAGGAGGGAGAGGGTTGCTGCCGCGTTTCTGCGACTTCATCGAGGGAACTTGACCGGTTCGGTGAAGCAGACATGGTTGTGCGAGCTGCGTATGTATGAGAGGGTCGTCAAGAGGTGCAGCGCGAAGGTAACACATGGCGAAAGATATAAAGCAGAAAGGGCGCTACGGAGGAGTCTGAGAGACCCGCGGAGGACGTGGAACAGACGACTCGGGATGATCTCGAACGATGATTTGCATTGGACAAAGGCCGGTCGCTTCAGCACAGGATCAGTAGACGCTCGTCTGACTCCGCTAAACTCGGGATTTGCTCATCGTGTCATCCTCATTCGTAAGCACACGGCTCATCCTCCTACCAACACTCCCCGATTTCGACTGCCCCTCATTCTCACCCGCACTCCTTCTCAAGCTCAAGCTCACCTTCACTGCCAGTCTGCAGCTTCCGCGACGTCGCAAGTCACTGTCCGGACTCAGTCCTGTCGCTGACGGGCCGACTTTATCGCAAATCGGTTTGCCAATTGTGAATAAAGAGGCTGCAGACCGCGAACGGTGGGCGTTCGCGCTGTCGCTCTGCCACCACCCATATGGAGGTAAGTTCGTCTACTCTAGCCGCGCAGCAAATGCAGTGTATGTGAAATGGAACAGATTCAAATGGCCATGACTCATGAACGTTCAAGAGATGGCTCCTACTCTTTCCTACCCCGATCGGAGTTCCTGGATACGAGTATTCAACGGAATGACGTACTCAAGCCCTAGCCCTCGCGGACAATATCCTAGACCCTTCGGCGTGAGAAAAATTTCGACATATATGCTATTCCAGTGGCATATCGGCTAGTTCAGGCCACATTCATCCACTGTCGTAGGAAAGCGGGCTATCCCATGTTACTTTCTTGTTACCATGCGCTGTCGAACTTCGGGCCTCAGAGATCATGTCCTCCTTGGTGAGCTTGAGATGTTTCATCGTTGGCAGAACTTACTCCGTCTCTTTCATGATACGATTTTATAGACCATACAGGCCTCACATGCTGTTAGCAAATTCGCCTTCGTTATGAACTGCACACGACATTGAACGCTTCACTTTGAAACTCGTCAAATGCTAACATCATCCGTCAACTCTGGACTTCGCAAACAACAACCCGGAGGGCTTGATGGTGATTACGAAACGGAGTCCTAGTTTGGTCTGCGTTTTGTTATCGCCTTCAGTGCCTTCGTATGCGACTACCCACACGCCCTCCCCGATCAAAAAACCGACAACAACTTGCTCAGGCTCAATCACAACGCTCCTTCCTATATCAACCCACCTCTCCCTCCGCCCCTCGCCTACCTTTCCCTCGCCACCCGCACACCTCACCCCACTCTCACTTGACGCGCATCACATCCACCATGTTCGCCTTCCCCTCCTACGCGCCTTCCTCTCACACCAGGCGCAAGTCCAGCCGGCCCAAGAAGCTCGACAACGCGCGTATCGGTAACCCGCGCCTGTACCGCTCATGCCGCTGCCCACGCATGCAGCGGCCGCCGGGATGCAGCTCATCCCGCTCCGCTCCGCGATGCTGCAGGAGGAGCTCATCCGACCCGTGCTGAGTCGCTGCTATGCTCGGTGAGGTGCGCCTGGTTTCGATTGGGTCTGGACACCCTGCCGCGACACCAAGCCCAACGCCGATTGAACACGAGCGGTGCGCACGGCTGAAGAACTCGAACAACTAGGACGGCTGGGTCGGGGAGAAGTGAGGCTGGTGGCCGCGGGGAGGTATCTGGGCGATCAGGGAATCATGACCCTCGAAACCCCGGTGACTCTGTTCCAACACCCGACGCTACGTTCAGTTCCTGCTGGTCTCCGAGGGTTTTTCTCGTTGCTGCTCTTCCTTGTCCTCCAGGCATCCACTTCGCCAACCTGAAGACGATGAGGGTTGCGATCACTGGCTGCAAACTCCGGACCTAGGTTCAGGCGTCGGCGAGGTTGGCTGAGGGTTTGGATCACCCGAGAACGTCACCCTCCCCGACATTGCAGCGGAAGTATGTCTTTCCTTTCCCTGCGTCCGGGCCGTTCTTCACTCCCCGTTCTTTCTCTTTCTACACAGACACGCATCGATCCCTCTAGAATACGGCGAAGATCACGACTCCCAGCCAGCACGACCCTGCCGCACTCAGGCTCGCCGTCCCGCGTCCGCGTCGTGCTCGAGAACCTCACACGCGCCGAGCAGCAGCTGCCACAGGCCGTCTACGCGTGCACGGGTCAGACGTTTGGGGAAATCGCTCGCCCCGTGTGGGCACTTGCCACGCTGCAGGCGACCGCGGACAGCGTACCAGCGCTGCTGCCGCAGCCAGCGTCGTGCGGCGAGGGTTTGCCAGCGGGGGCGCCCGCGTAGGCGGGTCTTACGATGGCTGTGGTCGCGGCTGAGGGGATACAGAAGGTAGTTCTCTTTACTATACTACACATGTTTGGGTGCGCAGCTTCCTGCAACGTTCATAGGTCTGGTTTCCACACCGCCCACCACCCACGTATGCGTTGTTCATTGGTCATCCGTAGCCGCACCTACCATACTGCAGGGCGCAACATCATGTACTGATGGACACCTTCTCGCTTCCTTCCTAATGCTAACTCGCCTTGCCTGTACCTATCCTACCAGGCCCCGATTCACACAACACTCGGCACAGAAAGCGAGAGCGGAAGAAGCGCATTAGACATTTTACAGACATGACACACAAGACCACTACACACAGGGCACGGCGGCACGGGAGATATGGGACACAGACAGGATACGGCACACAGTAAGGCGGCGGTATGTAGTAGGTAGCAGACAGTAACGGGGTGCGGGGGAAGCAGATGCACAGGGGCAGAATATCGGGGGGAAGGGGAAGGGCGGCGCGCGACCCGTCGTCCGGCGAGGGGGCGCACGGAGGAAGGGCGGGGCGGGGAAGGGCGGGAAGAAAGATGCGTGAGGGGGGAGCATGCGTAGGCAGGGGCGGGGAAAGTGGGGAAATGGGGGTGGGGATGTATGTAACAGACAGGCGGGCAGACGTGAACAACAGCGAAAGCGTGGGCACTGAGCGACAAGCGGGCGGCGGGCGAATATATATACAAGCGAGAGACGATACGATACGACAGGAACACGACGCCCGCCTTAGAGCGTGGTGTACGACCCTGGCGGAAATGCATGTGTTAGCATATGTTGAGCGCGACGGCAGGGTGGACGTACATATTCGTGCTTGCCAATCGCCGCTGCCCGTCGCGAGGACGTTTCCTGCCGGGCTAAGATCGATCGAGATCACTGCGAGATAAATAGAGATCAGATCAGCGTCCAGTCCAGGTCCTCGTTCCCCTGGCCCAGCCAAGCCACCCAATGCGGCAGTTGATCGCGCCCACATGAGTGGCCAGCCGCCCGTGCGCTTGGTTGCCTACACCGCCGAAGGCCACAATGCGACGAATCGCACCATGACGAACCCGAGCGGAAAGACAGGAAGACGGAAGGAGAGAATGGAGACGCACCCGAGTTCTTGTGCCCTTGCAACATGCACTGCGCCATCGCTGTGTTCGCGTCCCAGAACTGCACGCCGCGGTCCTTTGAGCCGGACACGACCCACTTCCCGTCATGCGAGACCGCGACGGAGAGCACGTAGTCCTTGTGGCCCGTGAAGTTCATCGTGCACTGGCTGCCCTTCTCGCCCGCGCCCTCCTTGCCCCCAGCGCCACCCGCGCCAGCCTTCCCCGCAGGCGTGAGCGCACCCCCCGGGCCCGACACTGCGCCGGGTTCACGCCGGAGGATCGGACGCACGTCCCAGTACTTCAGCGTCTTGTCAAGCGAGCCCGAGACGAGCCCAGCACCGTCGGGCGTGAACGCGACCGAGTACACGCTGTCGCGGTGCCCGCGCAGGCGCTCGACAAGCTGCCCGGTCGCAACGTCCCAGATGCGCACGACAGTATCAAGCGAACCGGCGGCGACGAGCCGGCCGTCCGGCGAAATGCACACAGAGGTCACACCCGCGTCCACGTTCTCCGGTTCCGGGATGTTCACTAGATAGTCAGGGTCGTTAGTCAAGTCATGGGGCATATATACGAGAGAAAGAGGAAGGGTACGCACAAACTTTGTCGATCCGGCCCTCGTTCATGTCCCAGATGCGCGCGGTGCGGTCGCCCGAGCCGGACACGATGAGCCGCCCGTCACGCGAGAAGTCGAGCGAGTAGATCTCCTGCTGGTGGCCCTCGAAAATCGTGCGAATGCGCTTCTTCTGGATATCCCAAATCTACGCGTCGCGTGTGTCAACGAGACGCGCGTAAAATGCCAAGGACGGGACACATACGCGGATCTGCTTGTCCTCGGCGCCCGTAGCGAGGTACTTGCCGTCCGGGCTGAAGCATACACTGCGAATGTACAGATCGCCAGTCTTGCTGGCTTGCTCATCTACCAGCACGCTACAGAGTGGCATATTTGTGAGTTCGAGTATGAGTTTTGCTAGAGTGCCGAGACTGACCATGTCTTCTGTCCAGTCTTCGTGTCATAGATCTGTGCTGTGCGGTTGCAGCCCGTCGCGAGGAACTTGCCGTCCGCGGAGAAGCGCACGCAGCACACCACACTAAATGCCAAACGTCTTCAACCCTGTGCACAAATAAACCGCGGAAACAGACGCGACGCACCTCTCGTGCATGAGCGTATGGACCAACTGCACGTCGAGCGCGCGCTTCTTCTGCCCGTCGCGCCCCTCTCCGCCCGCTTGCGTGAAGATCGCGAACCAGTCCGGACCCTCCTTCTTGAGCTCCGGTGGCACGCTATGCGGGTCCATACTCAGGTCAACTGGCATCGGCGGAATCGGGTTCCCGCCTGCAGAGCCTGGAGGCGCCTGCTGCTGCTGAAGTGTTGCGACCGGCCCGGCGCCACCTTGCTCCGCGGCGGTGGACGAGGACGCGGTGGGCGTGGGCGGGTACGGTTGCGGGCCTGTGTCGCGGACAAGTCGACACATGTCAAGATGGGGAAAAAGAGAGGACGACGAGGTCGTGAGTAACTCGTAGTTTCGAAAGAGAACGCACAAAGCAGAAAAAGACGAATTACGACTCACCCGCAACCCCGTTCGCGCCCTCTTGTCCGGGTCCCTGTCCTGGCCCGCCTGGTCCCGGCCCGCCCGGCCCATTCGTGTATGGCGGCCCCGCGCTCGGTGTCGGGGGCAGTTTTGGTGTCGCCTGCGCAACTGAAGAGCCCGGTGGGCCAGACGGCGTTGGAGGTGCGCCGTTCGAAGACGGTGGTGGGGGAAGGGGTGCGGCGGGGCCGAGCGAAATTGATTGGTGGTGGTGATGAGGTGTCGGAAGGTGCGAAGGTGGCGGCTGCGCGCCCATGGAGGGCGAAAATTGGTCTATTCATGGTAGCGGGCAGACGGGCGGCGTGGCGGATTGCAGGCGGAGCGGAGACCGGGGCGTGGACGCGGACATGGGCGTGAGAACGAAGGCGGGAGAAATAGAGATGCAAGCGCGTCGGAGAAAATGAAAGTACAGAGGGAAGGAGCGAGGGTCGGAAAGTGCATAAGGGAGGAGCGGGGGGTCCGTTGAGAATGTGTGCAAATGCGAAGGCACGGAGAGAATTACACACCTTGCCGATCCGACTTCATCCTCTCCGTCTTGATCCTCTTCACATCGCGGCCGTCACGATCCCGCTCCCTGTCCCTGTCGCGCTCCCTCTCACGATCCAGCACGCTACGCTCCCTGTCTCGGTCCCTCTCCCTTTCTCTTTCGCGTTCGCGTTCGCGGTAAAATGAATCGGCATATCCTCCGCCTCCTCCCGGGCCGGCGCCAACTCCAAGGCCAACAGGGCCTGCGTGAGGTGTCAGAGCTAGAGGACCGAGAGGCTCGCCGCCAGGCCCCGGAGGGGGACCGCCGGGAACGTTGATTGGGGGCCTACCGAGGCCGAGTCCTTCGCGTCCGTGCGCGTCACCGCGACTCGAGCCGGCGGGCGCCATCACGACGTCTCTGTCGCGATCGCGGTCCCGTTCGCGTGCGTCGCGTTCGCGGGCCTCACGCTCGCGGAGGTCGCGCTCGCGTGCAAGTGTGAGTTCACGCTCGCGCTCACGGGCAACAATGTCGCGATCGCGGTCACGCCCTAGCGAAGCGAGGCCCAGGGGCTCCTGACCGCGCCGCTTGTACGAGTCCAGTTCCGCCTTGAGCACGCGCACGTCCTCCTCGTACTGCTGGCGAATCTTGCTATGTTGCGTTTCGAGGTCGTACAACGACTGACGAATGATATTAAGCTCGTTGACTTGGCTTGTGACTGGTGGGCGGCAAAGTTGTGTGAGTTCATTTGTTTGGCGCTATATCAGTGAAACACGACGGAAATTGCGATACTCGCAGCCCCGGGAACACTACTCAGGAACCCAGACTACTAGGACGGGGACGGAAAACGCGAATAGCACTAAGCCGTTCTTGCCGTCTCTACGTCACCCCACCGTCTGGCCCAAGGATGAGCCTGTCAATAAGGACGACAAAGGATTTGTATTCCCACTCCTCCATTCAAAACCTCTCCTGGCGTCTCCCGCCATTGTGACTTGGCTAGGAAAAGGCTTAGAAGAGGTGTCACGATGCATGGTTGCCTGTGATTCTGCTCTGTAGCAGGCTCGGAATACGAACTCCTCTGGACTCCTGGTTCAGGACGTCTTGACTAAGTGGGGTTTCGCGTAGTGGCCTGGTAATCAGGCTGGCGACAATTCATGCCCATGTTCCGTGTCTGCTTAAGACTGAAACGGAGCGCCTATGCGCGTCGTGTCTCCAGCAAACCGTACTTTCCAGGGGCTTTCCGAGATCCAAAAATGTACCGATGCTCGTCAAGAAGCAAATAGAGAACGCACCCTTTGATTCGAGCTCATCTCGCTGTGCCCGAAGCGTGTGCACTTCCCCCTGAATGCTATCGAACTCCGTGCGGATGGTTTCGAACGCGTGGTCGATGCGAGTGACCATGGCGCCCTGGTGCGGTTGGCCCGGAGTCGCCGCGCCTGTGGGCTGTAGATGTTTGTGCTGCGGATATGCGATTCGTGAGCAGGAATCGGGGGACGAGCGAGCGGAGGAGGGACGTACGTTGTATATTGTGGAGGACATGCGGCGGGGGAGGGGATGATGGGAGAGATGAAGGAGGGAAGCGCGGGCGCGGCGGTCGCCTTAAGACGTCCCTTGACACCTCTGATCTCCAACACGTGGCCAAACCCCGATTCCTCCATCTCAGATCTCTCCCACACCCACCCCTCGGGCCCGCCGGCTTCTCCAAATAGAGCCTGTCCCATAATTGGCTGCGATGACGCCCCCACACACTCAGATCGGAATCTTATCGTCTGACGTCTTTTCACCTCCATCACCCAGCGGCCCATTTGCCTTTAGCCGCCCGCCCTCCGACTCTTTCCGCGACCTCTTCCACCACCGTGGGTGTGTGTGTATGCGTTGCTCCTCGTGCCGCGCCTCCCATCGAACACGCCCTCGACGTCGCCATGCAGCGCGCGAGACCCCCTCGTGCTGCTGTGCCCTCGAAGAAGGCAGCGAGCGAGCTTCCGTTCTCGACCCGCCGGTGTTCTTGCATTCTCAGGCCAAGGCCGGGCAGCCTTCTTTTTCTCTCCGCCGCTATTTCTGTCCGCCCGCCCTTCTCGTTCCTCCTCTCCGGGCACCCACCCAGCGGTAATTCACCAGACGCCATCTGCACGCCACGCTTGTATGCTCCTTGCACGCGCTCTCCCGCCGCGCTCCGCCCGCTGGTTCTCGCACATACCACATGCAGCCTGCACGGACGCTGTCCCGAACAGCCCGGCGCTCCGCCCGCGCTCGCCCCGGAAGGCACCGCCGCATCCCACGCTTTGGACTCCGCGAAGCTTCCCAAACCGTCCCCTTCTCCACGCCGTGCACGTGCCGAACCCTCCTGTGCGTCCGGAGCGCGCCCGCCGCTCTCCGCGGCCAGCGCGCCTCGCCCGACGACGACGTCCACGGCTGCGCGTTGTGCCGCCCGCGCTCGACGGCGACCGCTCAGTTCCCCGCCCCAGTTCTTCGCTGCTCGCCATCTGCCGCCGCGGTGTCATCTGTCAACCGCACAACGGCACACGCGGCTTTCCCTCCGGTTCCCCCGCCAGTCGCACGACCGCTCGTCTGCGAGCATGCTTCCGACTCGGACACTGCACAGAACATCTGTCACTGCGTCCGTGGGACGCCTCGAGGCGGTTGACCCCATACGTGCCGACTACGCTCAGAGTTACTGACCACAATATTGCATCACTTCGTCTAGATACAGGTACTCGCGTTGGACGAGCACAGAACCTCCGAGTCCCCATCCCGAAGCTGACGAGCCTCGATCGTCCCGAGCACCCGACTGCCATCGCCCCGTGACGACGGTGCGCTCAAGCGCCCTCGCTGTATCGACGAATCAACCTCCCTTCGCAGTCCCGTCATCAATGCATCACGCCCCAAGAGAAACCTCCCTGGAATCGGACACGGTACGGATTCGAGCGCGCGATCAGATCCAGGTTCGAGGTCCCCTCCGGCGTTCACGCGCACCGCAGCACAGCATGGCGTGCTCCGGAGCCAGCTGCCCCCTGGGGACCCACCCCGTGGGCGTGGGCGCGAGCTGCCCTTTCCACAGGGGGGGACGCTGCACAGCTTCTCCCCGTGCGGGCCTGGGCCGCGTCCACGCGGAACGTCGAGGAACGTCAGCGGGGGTGGGTGGAGGAAGGAGGCAGGGAAGAGGGGGGTGCACGCTATAAAGCCGCCGCGCCTCGGAATTGGCGTGGTCCTGCTCGAGGCCGGTCCAGGGGAGGGTGCACACTGCACAGGACATCACCAGGCCTAGGACGGATCCAAGTCCAAGGCAGATCGGAGCGCACACTCATCCGGCGGTGTGGCCCGGGGACTTGGGGGACGCGCATGCGGCACGCGCCGGATGTGTGTGTATCCCATGTACAGCTCCCACCGCTGCCGACCATCGTGAGCTCGAAGCTATAGTTCTCCAGATGCACGCGGACGCGGACGACGCGCCGGGATGCGAGGCCCGAGTCGCACGGGATCTGTCCCGGGGACGCCTTCGCCTCGGACGCACGTTCGTCGGCGCACGCAACTTTAGCCACGGGTTCGTCGACGTCGCGGGGACTCCCGAGCGTCGAAGGACAGCATGGTGATTTAGATGGTGGCACACCCACGCTGATGTGCATCCAAATCCGAGCCTGGATGCTCCCCGTTTCCGCATCGCGGCCGCCAAGGGGCGCAGAACGCACTTGCCGGCGGCAGGGCCCGCCGTTCGCGGCTGGCGAACACGCAGTGGGAAATCCCACGAGACCGGGCCTTGGGGTTCGCATAGGCGCGCACACGACCAACGGTGTGAGAGTGCGTTTCCATACTCGAGTGACGCCTACACTGAGGCTACAGCGGCGTGCCTCCTTATACGCATCAATGTCTGGACGTACGTACATGCACGTCAACACTTTGATAATATCTTCAAAGTACTTACTCATTATGCCAACAGAGTAGACGCACGTAGCGTGCGGCGCCCCTTGTGAGGTACCCTGGGAGCGCTGTCATGCGCTGCGTAGGATGCACAGCGTCGGAGCGCAGAGCAGTGGCATAACTGATCGTAGTGTCAAAAGTAGACGACAGACAGGTCGCACGACTTGTGGTCGGGCGGAGGGGGACAAGAGGAAATTGAAGGCCTGAGTGTCTCGCCGCTGCCGTTCGCTGCCTCTCGTTCTCTATATTGTAGTGAATGATACTGAACATTCGGGGTTTTTATATTTTGTGTATGCATATATCCCGAGATGAGGCGAAGCAGAGTATCGAGGCCCATCGTTTCTGATGCTTCGCAGTCACTAGGCTCGACTCACGGTGGCACAAACGATTTTATGGTACTTCCAGTCGGCTTTCTGGCAGTCCCTCGAACAATATAGCACCGTCCCACATCTCGCGCATTTCTTATTGTCCGGTCCCGACTTGCCGCAGCGCTTACACTGGTGTGGACCCCTCGCGGGCCGTAGGCCACTGGACGGCGGGGGGGGAACGAACCCGGGATCCGTTGGCAACCAGGTGCGCGCAGCGAACTGAAGGACGGGCTCGATGTACGATGCTGCGAAGAGCGGCGAGAGCGCGATGCGGGTCACGAAGGGCGCGAAGGGCTGCCAAGCGGCCACCTCGTGCATCCCCTCGACGTCCTTGCCGCGCCCGCAGCTACACAGCGGGTCGCCGCCGTTCACCTCTGTGGAGAGCGGGATCCGGCCCTCCGCGACGTACTCGCAGTTGGCGCCATGGGTCCAGGTGGCCCGGCAGCGCTCGACCATCGCGGGGAGGAGCTGCTTCCATGCCGCCGACTCGCCCTCGAAAGTGCGTGTGTTCGTGATCTCCGAGTTGACGAGGTCGGTGAACCACGGCTGGAGCGTCACCATGAACTCCGGGAATAGCGGCAGCACGTAGGCGTCGCACACGATGGTGTGGCAGGACATGTCGTACCGCAGGCCGTGGACGAAGAAGATAGTGTCGGAATCGTTCGTCGCGTTGTCGCGCAGCGCGAACACGCGTTTCGCGGGACCTCTGGGGAGACCCACCACTTTGTTCAGGATGTAGTGAATCGTGTCCTTCAGATAAGTGAGCGCGTCTGGGACCATGTTGGCTTCGCGCCGCTTCATCTTCCCCTCGCGTTCCGAGAAGTGCGTGCTGACGTGTGTGTTGAACCAGCTCTCCAACGTGGGGTTCCTGGTGTCGAGCATAGGCAGTTGGTCGAGATTGACACGATGCATGTTCCAGGCCGCGAGCGCGTCTCCTGAACGGACGATAGGGAATGGGTCCGCCTTGATCCCATCTGGATTTCCGAGGGCTGGAATGGCAACAGGAACGTCGACCTGCAAGCATGACTAGCGTAAGTAACATGATAACACGGGAAAGCGTGACACTGTTTAACGCACCTCTATATAGGACGACTTGCGTGCCAAGCGCGCCTTGTGCTGGCTGCCGACGATAGGCACCGGAAAAACGAGCACCTGGGCCTGCGGGCCGAGCGCGACGTGCATAGTGCACGGTGACGTCTGCGTGAAAGTAGGCAGAACTCGAGCGGCGCCAGAGAATGCAGCCTTCGCTCCCGCGTTCTCGACCAGAAGGCGCGCCGTCAGTGTTGCAACGGCGTCCTGCTCGCCTAGCTCGACATGAACCGGACACTGTCCACCGATTGCGTCAGGACCTGTTCCAGCCACAATCGGCGCAGAAGAGCTTAGAGGCGGCGGCGGAGAAAGGGGGTTCTCGGGGACGACATAGACGTGCTGTGTGTCCTCTAGACCAGCGGAGAAGATAGAGAGATCATGTCCAAGCACAGATGCAAAGATCCTCACGGTTGCGGGGTTGGTTCTGAGGGAGAGCCGGATGGAGACAGATCCGGGTTTTGCATCGTCCGTCAAGGTGGCGGTAGGGATGACGAAGGAGAGGACTAAAGGCGAGGTTGTCGAGGACAAGCTGGAGCTCTCGCCTTCAGTCTGAACCGCAACCGCCGGGTTAGAAGGGGTCCCGACATCGACGACACGACCAAAGACAGCGTGCACGGACTGGGAGATGTGCTCCCAGCGGGCGTACTTGACAACACAATGAAGGGGAGGGTTTGTGAACTGGTTGGTGGGGCGGCGAAGCACTGCGAGTCTATCAGCCGGGACAACGAGGTAGACGCGTACGAGCGGGGGCATGATCGTCCAATGAGACAGCCGACCGGAACGCGGCCTGGAGCACGTCCCAAACCCGGGCATATCGAGGATACGGGCACGGTAGAGGAGCGTGTTAAACTCCCGATGGCTGAGGCCGTCAAACATGTTCTGTGCCATAGCGGTCGAGCGTTGCAGCCGGACGAAATTGTTGAGCGTTTCAGACCATTGGGCCTCAGAAAGGCATAGACGGGGTCGAAGGAAGCGTAGGAGTAGGATGAATGTCTCCCTGGTGTATAGAACTCCCGACGGCTGCAAACGAGCACCGTGGAAGGCCTCTACCGCATTGAAGGGGTTCTCTGCACCAAAAAGACGGTTGTAGATGCGGAACAGAAGCGGACACAGCTGCGCAGGTGAGAGCTCAATAAGAGAGGGTGAGCGCGCCGCCGTTGCTGCCTGGCTGTCTGCTGTCCATAGTCGTCTCCACGTTATCATTTGGAGGTGTTGCCCGGGAGTTTTACGTCCTTGAGCGATCGTTTCTCGTCCTAGTCGCTGCAGAAGCTCATGGGTGTCGCACTGACTCGTAAACCCGGATAGCACGCCGAGGGGCGCCACTCCAAAGAGAAGTGAATGTGTTGCAAGATCGGCGACCAGCATTGCTTGGAGCTGCTCCATGGGGTCGGAATCATCATGGGCAGCGACCAGGGATTCCGTGTATAGGACACCGCTAGCAGGCGAGGACTCGGAAAGGAGGGGAACGGAAGAGAGAAGGACATTGACAAGCCCAATGTGATCACAGATGTTGGACGTGTCGATCGCATCGAAGCGGGTTGGTGCGCGGGAGCCGTCGTACTCGAAAGGGCTGAGCTTCAGGACCTGGCTGGTCCACGAGGCCGCTAGGCTCATCGCCGGCTGAAATTCTTCGTGCTCGTTCCTCGCCTGCAGCGCCTGTGACACCGCGAGGACGTCGCCGAAGATGAACCGGACAACGAGCCGGTTCCCTCCGGACACGGCGCGAGTGCGGAAAGCATCGCACCAATCACGGAATTCCTCGAAGGCAGATGCTGTGAGTTGATGCGGCGTCGCAGTGTCGTGATGATTCCCAAAGACATGGGAGAGGTGGAAAGGGGCGAGTGGGTCCACACCGTGCTGCACGGCAAAACCTTCGCCAGCTTTTGAGTACAGGAAGGTCGGGTTGACGTGTGAACTGGTAGCAGACTCGATCGCAGGGAAAGACGTCGTGCCCGTTCGCCAGTACTGACCCAGGTGCTCGGTGTAGACCGGAAAGGCTCTGAGGAACAGTGGTCCCGCGGAACGGCCAGTGGAGAAGGAGGTCGTCCCGTTGGCGTTCTGGTAGAACTGTTCGAGGACTCGGTTTCGGCCGTTGTCCATCAAGTGGCGGATCGTTGTAGCACGGTCGTCCACGGCTGTGGCGGCTGCGAGATAGAGCAACCAATGGCGGCGCACCTCGTCGAGGGTGAGATCAGTGCCCATCCGGAGAGTAGACGCGTATGCGGATGTTCGCCAAGCCTCCATATCCCCGGATGATTCGACCAATTTGCGACACTGATCGGCGAACACGGCGTGCGCTTCGTCGTTGAGGTACATGTCGAGGTAGACATTCCATACAATCTTTGTGGGGAAGTCGTCCATGATCATCGTGAAGAGTAGAATGTTCCTCGCTATTTTGATATCGGTATGTGTGTGCATCAGAAAATGAAGTAGGTCTTGCGCACCTAGTATCCCTGCGTCGTAGTCGCAGCAGGTGAAATCAACTGTCCGTGGAACTGAGATCCGAAAAAGCAGGTAAAAATTAGAAGGAGCGGGAGTCTCAAAATACTGTGGGACGTACTGGAGGACGTCTCAGTGAACACGGTGTACAAAACATTTCGTGGGTCGCCGCATGGAAGCAGGAGAATGTTCGCATCTTGATCAGGGGACAGATCTCGCGTGAGGTCCTGGGCTGAGTGGTTCCCGACAGGATAGAAATAATATCTGCCAGGCCAGGTGAGTGGTACAGCCATCGTCTATACACGGCTTGAGGTGAGGGTCAGAATGGTGCTGCAAAGCAGAAGTCGTATGCAGGCTGAGTCCGGTGCAACTCGGATACGGCCAGCAACAACAGGGGGGAATCTGGTGGACATAGTGTTATGGTGGATATGGTGCTGCGGTAATGGCGTTTCAAGATGAAGCCACGAGGTGTTCTAGAGTGCCAATTCAGGGAGGACCAGTACTCTCCGAGTCCCTGTGGCATTTCACGTGTGATGAACGTGGCCCGTTTGGCGCGCTACCTTGGATAGGTGACATCACACATTGTTTCTTCTGAGCTCAAACGGTGATAATTTCATGCAACGTCAACGACTCACCGAAGACGGGGCAGTACTTAGTTACCGCAATGCCGAACGACAATGTTCGTTCAACGTGTTTGTCTGGCTACACAAGGATGGGAGAAAGAGACAGACGCAGCTCTATATGATATGTTTGCGAAGCGTGCCTTCACAAAGACGTAGAAGACATAGAACATGAGTGCAGAACAGCAGTGGGTCGCATGACGGAAAACGCTCAAGTAGTAGTAGCACGCACGATGCGCACGACTGCCTTTCCCGAAATGTTCGTCTCGGTAGTTGCCGGCATCGTCTCATCTCAAGCGCTCATTGGCATCGCGGAAACCATCATGCATCATGAGGCACGCGAGCGCAGCTCGCCGACATTGACTCTTGCATACGTGCTCACCGTTAAGACAGATGGCCTTTGAAAACTTCCTCAAACGCATACCACGCGGGTGGGTGTTTGATATCTTGCTGCTGTAAATGAACGACTGATCTGGCGCTTGCACGATGGGACAGTACTGAGATGTTCATCACTTTCTGCTGTGTTCCACTCATGTGGTCTAAGCGTACAATGCATATCGCCATCAAGTGACCTTTGCACAGCTTGTCAAGTAATAAGTGATACCGGAAGCCGGGCCTCGGAGTACGTTCTATAAGGCAAGTCGTACCCGCTTCCGCTAATTCCCCGCACTCACGCTGCACTTCTATCTGATGTACAAGACCATTGCACTAGAACCCGCGCGTTACCATCATGTTCGTCCTTGTAACTCTCACGAGAGGCATCACAAACACAATGCCCTGAATTTCCGGGCCTGCTGTGCAATGCCGATATAACCTCGACACGTCCCGCCGTGAACATGTTCGGGATCCTCTCAGGCAGTCGCGAACATGGCGATAGAGGGAGACATCAACCAGATCAACGCCAACCTCATCGGGTTGTGGCTGCAGCTACTCGCCACCGGTACGCATCTCTCGCACTCTGTACGACCCTTGCTTAAAGTTCTGCCGTATGTTGTAGGGGCGTACTTCGTCTACCTCCCGCACTGTGTGGCGATCCTGGTCAAGAAACTTCGCAATGGGCAGTCACCCTGGCTTCCCGCGGCCTGCTTTCTGATCTTCGCTGCTACCGTGCTCGTGAGTACTACTATGATCTAGGGATTTGCATCGTTCCGCTCTCAACCCGGCGCAGGATTTCGTGGTCGCCATTATCCGAACATACCAGGGGTATGCAGTAACTGGCACTGAACGGCCGAACCCCGCTGCCGTGTACGCGGACCCCTCCTCGACTTTGTCGTTGCTGAAGAACGCGATGAACATCGTCGTAGCTATCATCTCCGACGCCATCATCGTGAGTCACCTAAGTCGCCTTGCATACGACTCCGATGCATATTTGTTGCCCACAGGTGTACCGAACGCTCATTGTGTGGAACATGAACTACTACGTCGTCCTTGCACCATTTGGGCTGTTGTTGGGAGACACCGGTGCGTGTTTTACTGTCCGCGAAGTGCGAGCATGGAAACTCAAGGTTGGTTTCCTCGTGACCAGCCGTCGGCATTTGGGCCGTATGGACGTTAGCACAAACCGGACCTGGGACCATCCCCATTCTCGCTGCCGTCAGCGTCCGCATTCGTTACTTCTTCATCATCACGTTCGTTCTCAACATCCTATGCGCCAGTGAGTGCCTAGTCTATCAACGCTCGCCACCCGCCGTCGGCTTACCAGATTCGTCAGGCCTGATATGCTATAAGATCTGGAGTGTACAGTCCAAGGTCAACAAAGAGTATAACGGGGAGCGCTCTGCGACGAGTCGGGCGCTCGAAATCATCATCGAGTCTGGTACGTTCTGACGACTTGGTTCGGGGCTGCAAACTTGAAGACAACTGATGTGTCCCACAGCCGCTTTTTATTGCGCGCACCTGCTTATATTGATCATCACCAACGGTCTCGGGACCAACTACTTCTTCGTATTTCTCGACCCGGTATGTCGCATCGTTGCTCTCGAGGATCCTGACCGAGCTGACAGGCCTCTCTTCCAGCTCCCCCCTGTTGGGGTAAGTTCGACTACACACCGACGATGAACCCCACATTCTGACCGTCTCTCCACAGGCATACGTCTTCTCAATGCTTATTGTCAGCACTCGACAGAACGCCGAGAACAACGCGTCCTCATACCCATCCCATACAACCATCCGCTTCCGCGGCAGCAGGAGCACGCGGGTGCCGCGATCCATCGGCGTCGAGATCGACCTCGAGCGCGTTGACACCGACGGCCGCTCGCCTGGCCAGCGCACCTTTGACGGTACACGGGACGTTTATACCACTCAGGACAAGGACTCGATGGTATGACCGCCGGCGGTGCGAGGCGCGTACGCCGCAATTATGTATTACTAACTTGCTGGTACGGTTGTACCATCTCGGTGTAGGGGTAGTAGTCGGATACCTGTATATGTATATTCCGTTTCATTTGTGTCTGATCAGTACCAGGGCTTGACTGTCACCCGTCCGCTCCGGCTGCGGCTGCTTCTGGGACGTGCTTGGCGCAAATCATGCTGCGTTGCGGATAGCAAGGAGAAGCAGAAGACGCATGATCTCCTGGCCATCTATCATTGCGTGTGCCATATGTCAACAGGAAGCCCGCGTTGAAGTTGCGAACAGGAGGGACGTCCGCCAGGCCCGTGAGAATGCTGGATGCTACGAAGTGTCCACAAAACCTCCGGAGGTGATGTGACTATCCCTCTTCCGGTCCCTCCGAAGTCTTAGTGATACTGCGGCGCTCAGAGCGTGCAGATCGTCACGGTGCCTGGATGATAACCACACGGTCAATTAGGATACCGCGCGCAGCATAGTCATCGGGTGTGGCTCGGACAATGTCCGCCTACAACAGCGCGGCGGTGGCTGTCGCTGGTCCGAAAACGAGCACGCTCAAAGGTGGCCGCGTGAGAGCGTCAGGTTTCGCTATGTCCATATCGCGCCCGCGGCGGAGCAAGCAGTTGCGGTCGGATCGTAGCAGATGACACCTGCGCCGAAGGACGTCCCAGTGCGCTTCGATGTCATAAGATTAACACAGTACAGCTTATGCAGAAACCAAATAGCTCACGAGAAGTCTTCGTCCTCATTTTCAAAGTTCGACCAGGTACGCAAGGAACTTGATAAGCGCCCGTCGCCGACGGGTTCCCTTATAGCAAGCGGGAACACCGGTTCCAAGCACGACGAGACCTCCTACTAAGTGAGCTGGGCGACTGCGCCAGCTAGGGATCCAGGTAAAAGCGAGACTGAGAAAACTTAGAGCGAGGCGAAGAGAAACAAGAGGAAGAGGCCTAACCTCCTCTTGCTTCCCGCCGCACCGCCGTTTCATACCAACGAGTCTTCGGTCAGCCGCAATGTGCCCCAAGCTCTCTTCGGCAAACACATTACAAGCAAGCACGTCTCCGCGGAGAGCGCTACGATACCTGCAAAAGCGAACACTCGCGTCAGTGACATTGGGCGCGACACGGAGCTATACCGAATACTGAATACGCACCATGCTCATGGAAACCAAGTCCCGGACACTTGCCCGCTCCTTCGGAGGGGGATGGAGCTGCGAGCCTGTAAGGCGCGTGTATACGAAGGGTCAGCGCTATTCCAAAGACGGAGAACGGAGAAGAAGTACTCACTTCTCGGACTTGTGCAAGGGAAGGGGCCCGTCGACCCCCTCCCCCGCTCCGACGGAGGCGACGACCAGAGGCAACAGCACAGCAGAGAGGGCGCCATCCCCTGATACTGAAGTGATCTCCGATCGCCACCACCGCACCCCAGACGCCAACCAGAAAGCCGAACCACAGAAGAGAACAGACTCCGAGACTCCGAGACGTAGAGAATGAGAACCGAGAACCGAGTAAGTCCGAAGCGAGCCGAGAGAGAGAGGGGGAGACAGAAACGAGAGAAACGGAGCGGAAGAAGGAAAGAGACGTGCGAGCGGAGACCCGGGACGAGAGAAACGAAACCAGAAGGCAAAAGAGAAAGAGAGACGCGAGAAGAGAAGAGAACGAGCGAGAGAGAAATAAGGAAAGAGGCCAGGACGACGACGAAGAAAGAAGAGTAACCGAGAAGACAGAACGAAAACAGAGTCAAGCAGAGCGCCGAGACAACGAAACAGCGAAGCATAGAGCAAGCAGAACATTGACCAGAAAAAGACGCGAGAGAGAAAACGGGTATACTTACGCCGGCATCATCGGGGGATCCAAGCCCTAGCCAGCATGCTCCTGGGTCCTGGGTGTCGGTCGGGTCGGTCGGTCGTCGTTGTCCTCGGGCTTCCGGAAGAGATATCTGTGGAGAAAGGAATGGCAGCAACGAACAAGAACGGTGGATATCCGAAAGCCAAACGGCGTCGGGTGTTGGAGAAGACAACGAGTTCGATAGGGTCATGACTCCCCACTCCTTCAGATGCCCCACCGCAGCCGTCAGCCTCACCATCCCCCGGTCTCGGCCGAGGGTGTCGTCCTGTCGTCACGGTCGTCGTCGGTCTTCAGCGCGCGTCGTAGTCGTAGTCGTAGTCGGAGCCGAAGTCGAGGAAACTAGAGACGAGGTCGAAGAATCTGGCAAGAACGGAACACGCAGGAGAAAAGTAATCAGCGAGCTCAAACACGGGACCGGATCGAACGCTGAACAATCTCCACATGACCCTGCGCATCCTCGAGAGAAAGAAGCTTGCACCCCAGAGACTGGTAACCGAAGGCGGGGGCGTAGTCGATCTCCACACGGGGCACGGCGGGCTGGGGCTGAGGGGTCGAGGGGGCGAATTCGGGCCAGTCGTAGGGGCGGGGGAAGGAAATCATGGTCTTGTCGAGCTTCGTCGTGGGCGTCCGGCGCGCAGAGGACTTGGCAGAGAACAGGGTAAAGGAAGAGAACATTGTGGATGACAGAAGGTGGGGGTGTAGGGTGTGATGGGTGTGGTGTGCGGGAAAGGTAGGTGAGGAGAGCGAGGAGGGGGAGACGGGTTGATATAGGCGAGAACGTCGCGATCGAGCCTGAGCTCGTCGTCGGGATCCACTTTTGGTAGTACTCGCTCGTCGGTGCTCGGAGTGCTGGAGACCTTGTCGAGTCAGCCTCATACGACATGCTGCCATATTTTTTACCATGGAACAACGTGTAAATATCGGATCCCGACGCCATACTATTGGAGGGGGCCGTTGATAGATAGACCGCGTTCAATGACATAAGGCAGCTATGTATTTTAAAGACGCCTGAGAGTGTTTTTGAGCGCATATAGTCAATACACGTCTTCAGAAATATCTTCACTCACGTACCGCAATCACTCTCATATAAAGAGGTGGAAGAAGACCAAGGTAATGCCCCCGCGTTGCATCTCCAGAAGAATACAGCCGTCACATCCGACTCTGCAAAATCCATGAACTGCGAAGTCTCGCTTATGATGCTCACGGACATAAACCGACGTGGCCGCAGGAGAGAGAGATGGCCACCGACAAAGTTGGCGGGAAGTGAGGACTAGCGCCTAAATACGGCCACGTACGGGCCCGGGCGCTTTACTCCCTCACGGTCGCGAACCGCAAGTCGTTCCGAATCCACCATGATTCGGACGGCCAACGAGCGCATGGGAGGCCTCATGTTCCCTGCGTCTTCCTTGCAAGTATGTACTCTCAGTGTCGGATGGTATCCTCATCTCGGCTGACTTTTGCTAGGGTAATTAATAATCGACCACTGCATTGAGACGTCGAGCCCCCAGGTGGCCAGCGGCATTATGGCAGCTGCGATTAAGCCGAGAGCTCTCCCGCGCTGAGCTCACTTTAACCTTTCACGCCTAGACGTGGCGGCGATTTCTGGTGTGGGACAATTGAGAGTTGAGCACTGCTAATAGGTACGCGAGGTAAGCAGGAGCAGGATGCTTTCCCGCACCCCCGCCTGAGTGACCTGTGGACGATGTTTATCTCCAGGGGTCCATCTCTCGGATAAGAACTTCATATTGCCGATCTTGGTTCGGCTCTTTGCGCTGAGGCATAGACATGAAAGCAGTTAGGACGAGTTTGGGGGGACTTTCGTATAATAGGGCCTACGGCGCACCTCGAACGCTGGTGCAACGACTGTGGCAGTCCGGGCTCGTACGCCGCTGGCCTCATGTTCGGAGACGGTCAATGACAAGGAGACCTCAGACGATGATGCCTCCCCAAGACTTCCAGAAGGAAGGCTAAGGCATCAACGCCGCCGGCATGTGCGACGGGGCGGAGAGGGCAACCATACATTGCAGCATTGGCATCACTGGCATGCGAGAGGGGGAGTGGAGATGGAGTGGAGATTTATTAACTTTTGATCCTGCCCCTGACCTCGCTGACCGTATTTTTACACTCACAAGGACTTGTCTCGCTGCAACGGAAGGGTCGCGGTTATCGCCGCCTGTGGCCGTCCGTCAACCCAACGCGGCTCAGCCGGTCGGATCCTCCCCTGCCAAGTCGGTCTGCAGCGTCCACGAGGGACCTCTGCATCCCATGCTCTAGCCCAATTCGAGGCCTTGATACCACGCCTCCTCACTATAAATCCTACAAAGTCTAGCATGCGATGACACAGCCAGTCGATCCACAGCGACTTTCCTCTGAGACACTGCCACTGCCACAACGTATTCAACCATGCGCTTCTCCACCACAGCCGTCGTCTACCTCGCCTCCACCTTCGTGCTCGCGCTGTTCCCCCAAGCCGCCAATGCCGGGATCACGGCCTTCAGCGGCAGCTCCTGCAACGGCGCTGCCGGGCTGAATGTCCCCTGCGATGGCTCGTGCCACCAGTTCGACGACCGGCACTCGTTCCGCGTACGTCTCCTTCGTCTTCTAGCATTTTCCAACATGCTGACAGCAAGTACGCCAGGTTGACGGCGGGACGGGCAATCACTGCGTCACGGCGTTCCAGGACCCGAACTGCCCCGCGGGCGCCAGGGGCCGGCAGTTCACGTTCACGAACCAGAACGGCGGGTGCCAGAACGTGAACACGGGCACGAACATCCGGTCGTTCATCTGCTCGCCAAACAACATCTGCTTGGTCTGAGTGGCGTCCTCGGGCTCGGCCTGCGGGGAGGACGTGTGATTTGCTGGTGAGCTTTGCGATGCTCGTTGGGGTGCGACGCGAGCTCATTGTGTGGTGCAGGTATTGTTCAGGGTACCTGCAAGAGGAGAAAGTGTGGTGTGGCTCACAGCAGAGTGTACGGATATGTAGTATTGTAGGCGAGGCAGTCGGTGTTATGATAGCTGCAGCTTCGGGATTCCAGAGGGCGCATAATTCCTAAGCCACTTTGACGTCTTATATAACTGAGTACACGTACAGATACAATGCACAGGAAGGCGATATATGAAGCAGGATGTGAGAGTATCACTGGACACGGTGAGCACCCGTATCCGACATGTCCCACTCCGGCGGAGACACTACAGGGGTAGGCATGGTACCCGCCGCGGCCGCCTCAGGTAGATGCCCCACCTCGCAGACCGACACTCTCGTCACCTCTTCCTTCTCTCCGCCCGATTTACCGGGGTCTTCTTCGCCCTTCATCCCCGCCTCTATCATCGCTCCTGCCGCCTCCTCGCGCTCGACCATCCCCCATCGCTCGTCCATCTCCTCGTGCAGCGCAACCTGCTTCTGCAGCACCACGCTCAGCAGGCCCGCGCCGCAGAACCCGAGCAGCACGCGCCACACGACGCGGAAACCCGCGGCGAACGCCGCGCGCACTTCGGCCTGGAGCGGGCGCGGGAGCGTCGCAATCGCGGGGATCGCGCTGTAGGCGAGGTCGTGCCCGGGCGGGATCGTGGCGCGGAAGGCGGGCGGGAGATGGGTGTGCAGCTGGTTCTGGAGGATCGTGGCGGATATGGCGATGGCCCAGGCCTGCATTGAGGCGGGTGAGAATGTACAGAGTAGGCATCGGGAGTAGGATGTGGGGAGAGACTCACGGATGAGAGGGTCCGGGCGAAGAGGAGGAAGGAGAGGGCGGACGCATTGTGGACGGGGTCCAGAGGCGCCATGACGGTGAAGTTCGTCGCGAACAGGAAGCCGAACCCGATGGACGCGATGATCTGCATGGGGACGGTTACTGCGATCGGTGTGTCTGCGTCGATGAGGGTGAACAGTCCGACGCCGACGAGCATCGCAGCCCATCCTATGACTGTCTGTTTGCCTCTTCGTGAGCACGATACAGAGTGTCATGCGGGATACAAGCTCACCATGAGGCGGTACCGACCGGTCTTGCTGATGATGATGCCCTGAACGACGGCAGCGGGTGCTACAAAGAGAGCTGTGGGAAAGAAGTAGACACCCGACAGTAGCGGTGGGGCGACCTTGCAAGACTGGAAGTATGCGGGACTACGTTCCGGCGCCGCACGTCACTTTCCGGGAAATATAGCACGGGCGTGAAACCTTACAGATAAACTGCCCACCATGTTAGTATATCCTGCTAGCAATGAGTAGGGCGAACTTTACATACATACAACACTGTTGACAACTAATCCATGGAAGAAGGTGCTGATATACCTGGTCGAAGGCACGGAAATTAGGGCTATATTGTTACACAGAGGCTCAGGTAAATGCCTCACCCGGAGATGCTGGTGCGGTTGTTGATAATAGCAATGGGAACCTGAGCGGATCATCTGTAAACAGCGGAACAGCACCTGAAATAGTTTAGGACGTACCACGGGATGCGAGGCTATATACGCATCATATAAGAGTGCAATTGGGAAGCCGGCGAGACCGATTGTGAGAGGCGCGATAACCTCCACCGATGACCAGGGATATTTGACCCCAGCGTTGGTCAGCGCGAAGATACACGAAGTTGCACTCCCGATGATCACGGTATTCCCACTGGACGCACCGAGTGAGCTATCGCCAATGGAGGCCCAGGACGAGAGTCGACTCACATCCAGTCCATCGCCATGAATGCGGAAGTGAAGTTCTGTACCGGTGGCTTCCGAAGATGCAGGAAAAGAAGGACGATGGTAAAAGCGATCGCACAGAGCGGGAGATTGAGATCTGCATAGCGAGGTCAATGACAATCGATGTGTGAATTTTCAAAACGCTTTAGACGTACAGAACAGCCTGGATGGGATTGAACAACTCGAAGTCAGTTCTCTCTCGCACTGGGAGGCCGGACTGGACCGCACCATCTCCAAGACGCGTGCTGGGCAATAGCTCCCCCCATAGTGGGGCCTATAGCAGAGGCAAAACTGTATGTCCTGCACTTCGTTTGTGAGTAACGGCCTGGAGGTATAAAAACTGGGCTCCACTCACGCGCCGGTCAAAGCCTGAAAGAATCCTCTGTCCTTGAGCGGAATGAGGTCTGCAATGACGATGGCGACTAGGACTTGTATCCCTCCAGAACCGATGCCTTGAATCGCTGGAAATTGGGTTCAGCACGCATTAGTCTCAACAGTCGCTGTAATACGGGGCCATCAAGACGTACTTCGGCCAGCGATGAGTGAGTCCATCGACGTCGCAGCACCTGCGACCGCAGAACCTACACCAAAGAACAGGATGGCGACGAGGAGGATGTATTGGCGACCGAAGATGTCCGCGAGGCGGCCGCTCATAGGTAGCACGGCCGTGCAAGCGAGTGTGTAGGCGGAGGAGACCCATACGAAGGAGTCTGTGCCGTCGAGGTCATGGATTATAGAGGGAAGAGCCGTGGAGACAGATGCCTGTGATAAGCCTATGTCAGTGGTAATGCTAGATGGGCACGAAGGGTCACATACCAAGTCAAGGGCAGTGAGAAAGAGCGAAACGCAAAGAGCGACGAATATGATCCAGAACCGCCAGCATTGCCTCTCCGCGCGTGCTTTGGAGATGGAGTCTGAAGACGTCGAAGGGTCGGAGTCCGATACTGAGGACGCCATTGAGAAACTCGGGGTTCGTGGGTCGGTGGTGCATACGAGATGTTGTCCGCATCGCTCGAGATATATCCCGGGCACTGTGTGCAATGGAGCGCGAATGGGACTGCGGGAAGCGGATCAGTCAGAGAACACGCGAAGAAAGTACTGGTATGCAGGGTACTTACCCTGTACGCCTCTTTCGCTTCCGACGCCACCGTGTACGTACTACGTACCATGCACGCGAACTCCTCGCCATGAAGAGATCCGAGTAGGTCCATCGTGACCACCGCTGAGCATCAGCTACTTGGACGTTTCGTAACGTCGCGTCAGTCCCCCGGCGGGTCCATCATAATGTCACGTTCATGATGTTTGGGGCGAGCAGAACTATTACTAGTCCTCAGTCGATTGCGCATTATGGATTGATGTAGTCGGACTCCACTCAGTGGTTGATGAGGGGGATTAAGTCAAGGAACTGGCGTCGCAAGTTCCCCGAGATGACAGTCCGGCAAGATGGGGTCGGCATCTGCCGCCAACTTGATCCTCCTCATATGGAGATTCTTGACCTTTTTACAAGTTGCTTGATCGATGGCCGCGACTGTAACATACGCTCCGAATCCATCAGCAGAGTCTCATTAAGACTTGCAAGCTTGGAAAAATACTTACATGGCATTCTTCGTAAAGAGGTGTTTTGGTTTTTTTGATCAGTTTCTGCATTCGAAGTAGCAAGGCTTGCATCCCTGTCACGCCGCCAGCCGCCACGCCGCGGCACTAGACAAGAGCAGACTAAGTACTTGTATCAACGCCAGGAAGTCCGCGGGATTCTGCAGAACGTAAACTGCCAAACGAAGCCAGAAAGATGAACGAGAATAATTCAATAAGTACAGCGGCAAGGAGGGGAAGTACAAGGCGCTAGGCTCACAGTACGGGAAACAGATCTCTAACTTATACACAGCAAAACGAGCGGACGCGGACTCACATAAAGATACATAACCTCTCCCCAGCACGATCTCAAGACCGTCCCTCAGAATCCCGGTCGAGCACCGACACCTCCGCGACCGAACCCGGGGCCTTCTCCACCGGTGCCCCCTTCTCCACCACTTCATCATTCTCCGCCGACAAGACCTCGCTCGCTTCCGGAGCCTTCTCTGCGTCTACCCCCGCACCCTTCTCCGGCTCTTTCATCCCGAACCGATTATCCATCTTCGTGTGCAGCGGCACGTGCTTCTGCACAGCGACGCTCGCAAAGCCGGCCGCGCACAGCCCAAGGGAGATGTACCACACGAGTCGAATGCTCTCCGCAAACACGCTGCGCACTGCGTCCTGCAGCTCGGGCGCTAGCGACGGAATGAGCGGGATCCCGCTGTACGTTACGTCTTGCCCGGACGGGATCAGGTCGAGGAACGCGGAGGGTAGGCGGGCCTGGAGGCGGTTCTGGAAGATGGTCGCCGAGATGGAGGATGCCCATGCCTGTCCCGTAGAGTATCGTAAGCATACGTAAATGTCTGGCCATGCGGACCAGGACGCACCGAAGAGAATGTGCGCATAAATAACAGGAAGCTCAGCGCGGCCGCGTTCTGCGTCGGCTCGAGCGGCGCCAGCACCGAGAACGTCGTGGAGTACACGAACCCGACACCAATTGCGGCAATCATCTGGAACGGGATCGTTACCGCGACGTGCGTGTTCTCGTTGAGCAGCGTCAGGAGCCCGACGCCGATGGCCATCCCACACCAACCGACAAAGTTCTGCACCCGTCTCAGCAAGTCTCTTAGCTGATGGGAAGGAGGACTTACAATGAGGCGGTATTTGCCGGTCTTGCTGACGATAATGCCCTGCAGAATCGCCGAGGGCGAGATGCAAATGACCGTTGGGAAGATGTACAGCCCAGAAAGGAGCGGCGGCGCTATTTTCGCCGCCTGGAAGTATGTCGGGCTGCAAAACGCCTCAGCGGTGCTCATAAACATTCCGCTATGCGTCTCGCTCACAGGTAGACTGCGCGATTATATGGTCAGCACGACGAGCAGCGAAGCGCGGATACAGACGGCTTACAGGTGATGCTGTTGGCCACCATAATGTGGAAGAACGACCCGACATATCTAATTGCGATGTATCAGTCTGGGCACCGCCATGTCACGAGATGCGGACTCGCCCTCCCAAAGTTGTCCTGTGTTTGATGATCGCGACAGGAATCTACAAGACGTGTTAGGCACGGCATACCAGCGCGGCGCCCGCGCAGCACTCACTATGGGGTGAGAAGCCCAATACGCGTCGTACACCAGCGCGCCGAACAGACCGAGAACGCCGATGACGAGCGGTGCAATGACTTGCGCCGATGACCAGGGGAACCGAATACCTGCCCATGTCAGGCCGACGATGCATGATGTCGAGCTCGCGATGATCAACCCGTTTCCGCTGTTGCGACGTCAGTAGACTGAATCCGCGGTTCGTACGCGACAGTACGCACATCCAGTCTACGGAAAAGAACACCTTCTTGTAGCTCTCGATCGGGGGCTTGCGCAGACGCAGGAAGATGAGGACGACGGTGAATGCCAGGGCGCAGAGCGGAAGATTGATGTCTACAGATCGGTAAGTTATCTAGTTCCGAGCGCATTTCATAAAATCGTGCACGTACAGAACAGCCTACGGAAGCAGTTGCAATGTCAGCTCGTGCCAAGGCGCACACAACCTTGAGCAAGAGCGCTCACCATCGCCAACTGGCATGCTGGGAAAGTGCCCCTGCAATGAAAGGTCCTGTAGCCGTTGCAAAGCTGAACGTACTACAAGGTTGGGTTCAGCGCATGAGATTTTGTACGCGCGCTACGTGATTCGATACTCACGCTCCGGTGATGGATTGGAACAGCCCTCGCTCCTTCAACGGAATAAGGTCTGCAGTGACAATCGCGACCAGCACCTGGATCGCACCGGACCCCACGCCCTGTATAGCTATGCGCGGTCCGGTCAGCATCGGCGTGAGAGCGAGCGCGCTGGAAGAACATACTTCGGCCCGCAATGATCATGCCCATGCTCGTCGCGGCGCCGGTCACAGCGGAGCCGGCGGCGAAGAGGATGATAGCGCCAAGCAGAACGATTTGCCGGCCAAAAATGTCCGCAAGGCGGCCACTCATGGGGAGCACGGCGGCGCATGAGAGCGTGTACACGGAAGAGATCCAAACGAAGGAGTCAGCGCCTTCGAGGTCGTGGACGATCGACGGCAGCGCCGTGTACACAGAAGCCTGGGCGTGTGCACGGAGAACGTCAGCGTCGCGGAAAGTAGCGCAAGAAGGGCGGAACGTACCAAGTCGAGGGCGGTGAGAAAGAGGGAGAGACAGAGGGCGAGGAAGATGACCCAGAAGCGCCATCCGCGCTTCGTCGGAGGCGGAGGCGTGGGGTCCGTCACGGTCAGCTCAGCAGGCTTCGTGTCTTGCGGCACGGTGCCCATCGATGTCGACGACGCGGACGCGGACGCTGGGAGGGACATGATGGGGGCTCGCAACAAGAGTCGCGCCGCTCGTGGCAGAGCTATCTGTCATGACTCAAAAGGGACTGCTCCGGCGCAGAGCATATTTGGCATGTTCTCGCTTCCGCTTCTTGAGATGGAAGGCGGGGTTGGGCGCGAATCGCCTCACCGATCGCACGCGCCCGTGCCGGCTTCTCATAAACATTGAGGCTGTTGTGATTGCAAGCGCATAGCCATGCATGGCCCGTCCCCGGAGGATGCATCGGAGGCTCGACTCGGAGTACGTCAGATAACAGAGTTTGGGGAAAGTCGACCGAAAAAGGTGGGGGCATGTGGAGGAGCACGGGAGCGGCGAGAAGTCAACTCAGTTGAGCAGTAAAGTTCCGGGCCGGGGCAAGGTGAGGGCCGCACCAGGCTGAGCTGAGTGCATCGTGTGCTGTGAGATATCTGGACGGTGGAGTCTGAACAGAAAACTCCGCGCCGCACCTTCTGCCGCGGAAACACGCGGTCGTGCTTCCTCGGATTTCTCAGCGGGTCAGAGCGGGACACGTAGAGTTTTATATCCGGAGCAGTCGCCCGGTTCGACGGGTCGTTTGCTTGATGTTGCAGGTATTTGTCCGGCGAGATAAAACCACTGAGACAAATATCAACAACGAACATGTAGCGTGTGGTACAGAATTAAGGTGGCGTCAAGGTGGCGTTTGGTAGACTTCGTGGCGTTCGGCTGCTTCCACGTGGCCCAGCTTATCGGGGTGTCCAGGGTCCCGTCGTGGTACAAATGATACAAATGGTACAAAGTAGTACATACTTGGTGCATGTTTTAAGCTTAGTACTTGCTAAAGCTCGACTTCCTCTCTTATTCTCGCTTAAATCTAGTGTTCAACCTCGCAGTACTGGCTCTCCAACCACTGCCGCTCCCTTTTTGCCGCATCCAGCTGAGGGAATTCCGCATCTAACGGCATAAGATATACCCTCTTCGGAGCGCTAGAAGCGTAATCTAAGCGGTCAGTTGATTTCTCCGCATCTTGACCGGAGATTGCTCTCAGGCCCTCATCTATGCTGAACAGCAGCTGTTTACAGGAGCCGTATATAAGCCACTGTCCGCAAGACGGATCTAGTGCAAGCCAAGGCTCGCAAAAGGCTTACGTCCATTGATCAACCCGAGCTGTGGAGTTGTCGAAGTGGTCGGCTGCTCACATCATCGGAAAATCCGCAGCTTCTAAAGTCAGGAAGCCATCGGCCTCCCACGGATGCATTCGCGGACGGTCTAGCGCGTGAAGCCAATCCCATCCGCCCATGAGGGCGCGCCCCAGTTCCAGCTCTCCTTCAGACTTCTTGCCTCCTCCCACCGTCCTCGTCCTGACCTTGCAGTTCTCTGACTGCCCGTGAGGGCCTCTACACTCACAGTTTCGCCAAATACGCATACGGCCCTTGACAACCGACCCGTACTTGGAGCCTGAGGCTTTCCCGCGCAGACGGGAGCTCTCGCAGGGGGAAGATCTACTTTTGGAGAAGTCACGATGGCGTCCCCAGGCATCTTGGTGCCAAATGCACATTTGATAGGGTTATTGCTGCAGATGCTCGCTACGGGTGCGTTCACAGTCATATACATAGCTCTCTCAGGGACCTGATCGAGACGTCTACGCGTACGCGCCCATGCCATAATATATGCACAACCGTCGACAGGCGCGTACTTCATCTACCTTCCGCAATGTATCGTCATCCTCCGCAAGAAGCTGCGCCAAGGGCTTTCTATATGGCTTCCCGCTGCGTGTGCACTCATGTGCATTACCACCACCATTGTACGTTTCAACTCCACGGAGAGGAGAGCGACTCTCATGAGGCTGGCTGTATAGGACCTAATCGTGGAGATATGGCGAGGCTACCATGCGTTTTCCGTCAAGGGCAAGCAGCTACCAAACCCAAGCCTGTTCTACGCAAACCCTGCAACACCGGAGTCGCTAGTCAAGAACGCGCTAAACGTCATCGTAGCGCTGATTTCAGACGCCATCATAGCGAGTCGCATATCATTCACTTGACGTGGGAGCTGCTAACACCGGGCCCTAGACATATCGGACATTCATCATCTGGGACATGAGCATTGCTGTCATACTCATCCCCGCAGGCGCCATCCTGGCTAACGTCGGTGAGCTTGTTTGCCAGGCGATACGTGTCCGCGACATCTAACTAGCATTTGACGCTTAGCGATCGGAATCTGGGCAATGTGGACGCTCTCGCGCACACACCCGGGCGACCTGCTTGTCCTCGCAGACGTCACAATCCGAATACGCTACTTCTTCATCCTGACGTTCTGCGTAAACATGCTCTGTGCGAGCCTCATCTGCTTCAAGATCTGGCGAGTACACGTGCTCGCGAAGCGCGTCGTGGATGTGTCTGCCACGAAGAACGTGCTCGAGATCGTCATCGAGAGCGGTGAGTAGATACGCTGCGAGCGTCAGAAGGTTGCTAATGCGGATGCCATACAGCTGCGTTGTACTGCGCGTACCTGTTCGCTCTTATAGTAACGAGCAGCGTAGGGTCGAATGTATTCTTCGTCTTCCTTGACCCGGTACGTTTCATACTGGCTGTAGTCCCCCACAACTTATGCTCACACCGCTCCGTAGCTACCACCGGTGACTGTACGCACTCGTTCACTCAGCTCCAAGTAGGAATGGTACTAACCGCAGCTGCTCTAGGCCGTCATCTTCTCGATGCTCATCGTCCGCGCCCAAATAACCCCGAAGGAGCCGTCCACCGCACAGCGGAGCAGCATCCACTTCTGGAGCCGCAGCTACGGGCCCGGGCTGAGCACGGTCGCGCGCCGCAGCGACGGCTCGCTCGCGGACGCGGAGATCAACGTCAACCTCCAACACATCACCGACAGCGTGACGGACTCCACCGTGGTGGACAGCACGTCGCGAATAGGGTACCACCCCGGGGAGCGGGGGAGCTCGTCGCGGGAGTACGAGCTGAGCAAGATGGCCTGAACGGCGTGCTTGGTGTGGATATGTGGTAAAATGTGATATGCCTGCGCCAGTACTTACTTGGATCATGTTGTTGCGCTCTATTGCTTGGACTGTTCCTGTATTCGGTCGCGTTGCTGTATGTTAGAACGTAGTTTACGACCCGGCACGTACATAGTATGCATTGTTGACCACGGACGCGCGTTGTTGGAGACCGCGAATATTGAACTGCGAGTGACGGGTAGACGCAGGACATCGTACGCAAACAGTAAGGTCTGGCAACTCCTTACAGGTAGCCGCATTACAACATGCGAGCGAAGACTCTTCCCAAGAGATCATCATTCGCAAATCAGGCATATACCACATCTGAGTACTGAGTCGTGATATATGCCTTGCTCTTTGGATGGACCATCAGGAAAAGCGAAATCCTCCAGACGGAGACCCCGGACTCCAGCGCTCCAGGGGCCTCCA